>JBBMKC010233756.1:0-11336 GCA_037834085.1 Bipalium vagum | reverse complement strand
TATATGTATATTGAACCTTATGATATATATCTTACGATAAATACAATTAAAACTTTGAAATATATTACTATTATTATTACTATATGTTTATACCATGAAATTTCAGTATCATTTATGACCTGTTTAAAGGAAATACCACAAAACCTACATTAAAAGTTTTAAGCAAATTGATTAATAATATCGTTTATTTATTTACATTATTACACATATTATTGATTGATTATCAATTTTCATAAGTAATAAAATCATTAAAATTCACAATTTTTTAATTAATAAAATTACTAATTTCGATTGGTTGATAAATTTATAAAAATGAGTAAATGATAAATGATCTCATATTATAAAATAATGTGATTAATCCAAATTATTCATTCCATTGAAATAAATGTCAATTATTATTTTATTTCAATATTATTAAAACAAAAAATTTACTCGAAACAAATAATGAAGCACTGAATTGCTTGTATTCTGAGACGGCCTTTATATCATTATCTGCCGCTGCGATGCATTGATAAATCCCAACCACTGACAAGCGAACGCTTTTGATTCGTAAAATAGATTGTTTTTTGGTATTGGAAATTTCGACGTTTCCATCATCATAACCTGCTGTCACCTTTTGACCATTATGTAGCCAGTAGAATAGACTTTTTGAATATGAAGCCTCACAAAAAAACTCTGCCGAATCTGAAAGTTCTTTCTCGAGATAGGTTGGAGTAAGAGTAATAGCTGCAACGTCTAAAAAATAATCCAATCTCAAAAATACCTTCTTATCAAATGAGAAATTCTTTCAATTTAATACACGGATATATTTCGATAGATTTATTTTATTTGCCTTTCGTCTGCATTTGTATATGTCTTATTTTGAAGACCATCTGATACGAATTAAAACAAAACTAATCGACGTCAGCTATGGTTCGTGAAACGTCCAAAATCCAACTGGTAATTAGTATTTTTCACAGGGATAACATGTCTGTGGATAATGATTTCAATATTAGCATTACCATCTTAACGTTTAGCAGCATCTGATTAACAACGTAGGACTTCGATTAGGTATTTTCCACCTGTGGTTTGTCGCTCAACGACATTCAACAGCATTTATCACAGATAATTCTAATAATTGTGCCATTTTTTCACTTGTCCAAATTGACGAGTTTCGTTTGATATTTTATAAAATTTAAAAAGGCTGATATTTTTTAAAATTTTAATAAAATTTATAAAATCAAAAAGAGAATTGATAACACTTCCTGATTATATTTGAATTTTATTTTTATATTTAATATTTTATTTTTATAATTTTATTTTATTTTTATAATTTTATTTTATTTTTATAATTTTATTTTATTTTTATAATTTTATTTTATTTTACATTTTTATTTTATTTTATATTTATATTTTATTTTTTCACTTTTTATTTATTTATTTTTATTTAATTTTTATTTATTTCAATTCTTATAAAGAGGATGAAGAGAAAATTCAGATCAAATATTTAATTAAAGAAAATAATGAAGAATTGAAAATCAATAGTTAATTTATAAATTATGAAAAATAATATAATTACGCTGTCAGAATATCGATTACACCTCTGAAAACGACAGATAAAAGATATGTATAATTATTTGTAAAAGAAATATTATTATATTACCGAGTACGGAAATTTCGTAAATTAAACTTATGGGCTGAAATTTTCCATTTGTTGTGGCCATGTATTTACCGGAATCTTCTTTGGACAAGTTCCTTATTAACAAATTCCCATAACGCTGACTAACTTTTTGGTATTTCGTATCATTTGGTTTGCCTATCTCGACTTTAGTATTAAAATAAGGTGTTTTGAACCATGTCACATCAAGCGTTTTCGGTATGGTACACCATGGGAGTTCTACATCATTGCCCTACATTTGGAATAGAAATTAATCCGGCAATAGAGATCAAGTTGCTTTATTTATTTTAAATCAATATCATAGACATACCACATAAGCCATGATATTCACAAAAATGTTATTGCAGTTATAAGACAAATATGATGGAGCTTCGTAATTGATTTTTTCAAGAGATTGAAAGGAACTTTCTGCTTCCTTGAAATTCACAGTGCTTTCGAGAATACATTTCACCCTTGTATTCAGAAAATCTTCTCTCGTCACATTTCTGATGTGAAGTTCCGGAGTTTTTGTGCCCGTGATAACACTATATCTTCCAACTGTAATTAAAATAAAGTGTTAAGTCACAGTGATTTTTGAGAATTCAAAGTAAATTTGGTCGTAATTTGATAAAATTAATAAAAAAACATGAAAAATACTAACCAGTTTTATTTAAACTCAATGTCTTTTTATGATTCAGTTCAATATCCCATTTTTTAAATTTAAACAATCCTGACCATAGATCAGGAGTGGTTTGGCATAGAATGACAATCTTCTCTCCTTCATAAACTGAATATTGAGTATACTTTATGATGATTTTGCTCGGTCGAATAACTGAAAAAGAAAGCAAAGATAATGAAAGGTTAATTCGATCATAACAAATTAATAAAACAACACTAGAGTTTCTTCATTTACGGTCAATAGTGCACAAAGAGATTGATTCAAAAAAATCCAATAAAAGATTTTTTTTCAACATAAAAAAAGAATTGACTTTTGATGACAATTTCAATCGTTCAGTATCATATCTTGAATAAAAGTGTTTTCAGTAGAATATTTAAGAAGAAAATATAAGAATAAATTCGGTAATTATTTCCAACCAAGAAAATTCAATGTTCAAAGGATCCTAAACAATCCGAGGTACACTTTAAAACTTTAAATTTATTATTTGGTTTTAAAAGGAGTCAGTGTGAAACATGTTTAAATATTTTATTATTCCCAGTTTTTGAATATATTATTATTATTATTATTATTATTATTATATTTTATTATTATATTTTATTATTATTATTATTAGTTTTTATGAATGAAGTTTTAGTAAATGAAAAATAGGACAATAATTTATAAATTAAGAGAAAAATCATATTTTGAGTGTACTGGTATTAAGTGGAGATTTGAAAATTATGTAAAATATAAATATTTTAAAAGGTGTATAATTTAATTCACAAATATTAATTGGTAAGATGATATCTTGTTAGCAAGTCAAAAAATGTTTAAATGATAGAGAAAATGTTAACATTTTGAAAAGTAATATATTCTAAATCCCTAATTCCCATGGTTTTTGTTTTATTGATTATCGGATGATCAATCCATTTTTACCAATTATATTTAATATTGAGGTGTGCTACTAGATAACAGAGATTCTATTAACTTTCTGTACACTATATTTTGTTGAAAGTGGATTTAGTGATGTTTGGAAATGTCGAAAGTGGTTAAATAATTAGAAATACTTTAAAAAATCTACCATTGGAGAACATGTAAGAACACCAAGAACAACATTTCTTCGGATATTTTTACTTCTATTTATTTATTATGATTATATCATAATCATAATAGTGTGTTTTCGAACATACACCAGTCACATTAAATAACTATTCATCGCGATGGATGTCAGGAACAAAATAGGAAAGATCTAAGACAATTAATTAAATTTTATAAGTGATGGATTGTAACAATATTTCATTGAGTTAGGTGAGTACCACAGACTAGGTTCTAAATGTTGTTGCTTCTTACAGTAATATTATCGATTCCAATCATTTGGATACATAATTTATTACTTTTATCTTTTCTCAAACCGTATATACCTTTCATAACTCATTGGAACACTGGTCAGGTAAAATTTATGGAACAATATTAATTGTTAAAATATTATAGCTCTATCATTACGAGTTCCGCAATTAATGAAATTGTGAATATAAATATTACTATATCATTATTATATATAATTATATTTTAGTCTATCAATCTTCGTCTGAAATAGTCTTTCGAATTATTTCTCCTACCAATTGACTTAATGAAGTCATTAAAAGTTATAACAGAAATAAAATCCCAATCATCAATCCAGTGCGATTTAGGGTTCCTTATAAAATAAAATTAATTTATTAAGCTACACTAATTAAGGTAATAGGAACATTTCCATTGACATCTTAGAAATTAGCAATTAATTACAAAAGTACTTGATATCTTATTCATATATGTAGAAATTCTCAAAATAGTTTCAACGTGACTTAAATATTGATAGATTATTATAATATCAATCCGTACGTCATGCATGTATTACTTAAGGTGTACATTGAATGATCACATATTAAGTGTAACTTAAGGTAAATTGCATCCAAAGAATCTTGCTATCAAAATTTGAAGGTAACAATCTATTCTTATATTGATTACTTCAAAGAAGATTATGAAAATTGCTTAGTATTTCCTTTAAGTTTGACATTTTTGATCCAATGATATATCTGGTCTCCTATATATCTGATCTATTATATTGAAAAGAAAGTTATTTGGATTTTTTGGAAGGAAATTTTTAAAAATCTCTGAAAAAACCCATAAATAAATTTATTAAAAAATATTTGCACATTCATATTTTATAATCTGCTTCCATCGATTGGACAGTTATATGGTAAAAAAATTCCATGATTTTCCATATTTTCCAAAAATCTAATTACTTTCTAGTCTTAACTATTCTGCAAGAAATGGAAAGATGGCGTAACCATCTGAAACCAATATCAGAAGATTTCACACCCAAACTTAGAACATCCCATTCGAATTCTAAAATTCTTTTGCAACCTACTCAATGCAACGTGAGACTTTGTGTTATGATAAAAACACACTCCTTTTCAATTATATATATCCTGACATTCCTTATACAATTAACTACCATACTGAACAACGTTACCAGTTTACTGGTAGACAGAAGCTTATAATAAATATTAACTTTTCTGACATCATGAAACCAAAACCAAAATATTGTTTGAATGCAAGCCTACTTTAGATTGTCGTGTTGGTGAATCTCTTGACTCATTTACGACTTCTTGTGCTTTATATGTTCAGAAGCGATTTGCTTTTCATTGCTTATTTTAAGCCGTTTTAAAAATTGGCATTTCTCGTTTCACTTTAATAGCAAAATTCGAAACAGAAATATTATCATTAATGATTTTTGATCAATTTATTAGGAACCAAAGTGTCATAGCGGGATATGGCCCAGTTTTGCCAAATGAGTAACAACAGATGCCTGAATTATTTTACCATGTTTAACATTTCCCACGTTCTGTGTTGGTTTTTTTGAGTTAAGATCATTATATATTCATCACTGACAATCGATGGTCATCTTGGGAGATCATATTCTACTACTTTCATTCTGTTCATCAATTTCCTATCATATAATACATATGATCTTATGAAATAAACATGGAAAATATTAATTTTAAAATACCCCACGCAAAATGCATATCAAACACTTTTATGTTCTGTCACTTTCCAAAAATATATCAAATTATCATGTACCCCCCATTAATGTGGTCTATGATAGTCGGTCTGTTTAAATTTGTCAACATTTCCAGCTGAGAAAAAGTTATTTCTAAATTTTGATATTTATTAAAATAACGTTATATTGAACGATTCCCATATATCAAATATATATTTCCAATATAACCATTATTGATTTCTTTTCTGCTCTCGGCAACATCCACCTACTTTCAATTCATTTTGATTCTGTTCATCTGGTGACACTTGAAGAGAAAAAGGCTTACAATATTGCATCGCTCTGATGCATAAACAATCAATCTATCATTTCAATTAATGTTATTTATGATTACAATATTCAATAATAATAATATTATTATTATTAAAGCAAATGTTCTACAGCATCTACGGCTGCAAATTCCATCAAAAATATATTTTGGTGTATGAAGACAATTTCGTCGAAATTATCAGTGTGCGGAGAATTACGTTTATTATAATTCATAAATAGTTTCAAGTAATTGAAATGATAAACATTGAAATCATACATGGGATTGGATAAACATTTTTTTATTAAATAGTCCACAAATTACCATATAGTAACATCGGGACTTAAATGTAACAAATTATAATAAAATATTTCAATAAAATTTACAATTGATCAGGTGCCTAAAATTGGTGGCATAAAGTTCACAGTGGACTGGGTTATGTTTTTTTAATAACTGAAAAGAGACCCTCAAAATGAATTTCGCTCCCTTTCCAAGTATGTATTTTTAAAAAAGTGCTACTGGTGAATAAATTTTTTCAATTATATTTAATATTTATATTTTTTTTTCATTAACCGAAATTCGTTTTATAATTATAACTATTGGTATTCATTAATAATCTATGTCAAAACCTAGAGCGAAATATATTCATAAAACCATGAACAGGTATTGGGTTTTATTACATGATCAATGAATAATTAATTATACTAGCATCGCAGTTTCTAAGTCGGTATTATTTTAATATTATTATTTAATTAATAAAAACACGAATTAATACCTTTTTCCACAATAATCTTATTGGAATGTAAAATCCCCAAAGGATTTTGAGCCGCACAATAGTAAGCATATTTAAAAAACTTTTTGTTTAACTAAATAAATGGTCCGTTAAATCACTTCAAGTTAAATGTACTGCCTACTTTGTTATCTGCAATGTCTAAGGTGAAATCGTTTCCCGGAATCACCTTTTCAAATACTATATCTTGCATGTTGACAGTCAAATCCACGATCTCGTTAGTTGAGACGTACCACTGATATGATACCGGGCGGCTTCCACGAATATTACACTGCAACCGTAACACTTCGTGGTTATAGAATTTTACATGATTTAACTCTTTAATAACTTTAAGGGGAGATGTTTCCCATAACACGTTACCATTTGATCTTTTGTGTCTATCCAGTGAAATTAATGATGCGTCTAATGAAAGCAAAAAGTATCCTAGAAAAATATTTTCAAAAGTTAAAATCTGACTATTAACTCAAATAAATTATTGATTTTAAAAAAATTAACAAATGCACTTTTTATATATTGATTTATTTATTATTTCAGTATTTATATTAAATCTTCAGTAATGACCAATGAAGAATAATTAATGAGGTAATACAATCACAGAAAAATTCAGTATTATATATTAAAGTAAATTTTTTATTAATTTTTAATGAATAAATGTCACACATTTAATCCAGTATAAAAAAAATTGAAAAAAAAGAAAATCAAAATATTTTAAATAAAATTACTTTAATACCATAACAAGTTGACATGGGATATCATTAGGTTTTTTCAACGAAAATAATGAAAAAATCTATTTTCAGAGTTCGAGAAGGTAATTAGTCTATAAGTGGACAAAAAACTCTGAAAAACTCTTGTAAAATAATTCAATATTAAAATTTTTCTGAAATATTTTCCTCGTTCATTTTGAATTTTGGGAATTTTTCAACTATTTTCTTTTTGAAACATCTCCAACGTGAACTTATTATGATAAAAATACATTTTTACTAACTGTAACATAAAAAATTAAAGAAAATCAATCAAGCTACACCAATGTCCCATCATTTGAAAATAAAAACTATAAATTCCCGGCAAAGTGTATTTTAATTTTTGTTTTATAAACCAATTTTTAAATCAACTAAAATTTATTGGTAAAAGAAATTTATTATTTTTCGCTAAATTGGGAATGTTTTCGATTAATTGTTATATGTTAATGTGATTGGACATTGCCAGGAAGAGAAACACAACTTGCAAACATTGAAAATGCTCAAATTTCAAATCATCTGTTGTTTATAAATGTTAAACTGAAAATAAAAAAATGAAAGACAAAATCACATTTATTGATGATAAAAATATTCTGATTTTAGCAAAACAAATCGGAAAAAACGATTGCCAATAAAATATTTTAAAAAAATTGTCAAAAATTTAGCGTGTGCAGCATAGATTTTTTTACCTTTTTTTTATATTGTATAGTTAAAAACAATTTTTGTTTTATCAAAATTAAAATTCAATGAATATTTAAAATCCTATTTTGATCTTCAAGATGATTTCTGTATCAAATTTAGATCGATCTTTTATTATTAATTGATCAACCAATGATCAAAAGATGATATCAATGCCGAGTTACAAAGACAAATCATGTGGTCCAACACATGATCTAATAAAATGTACCTGAAAAATATTTATATATTTAAATAATAATAATATTGGAAGGATGTAATGCACAATTGAATTTAATTAATTATCAATATTCTTAAATTTTAAATAATTTTAAATGGAAAATCGTTTAAAATAGAGAATTTTGACTGCTTTCCTTCATTTTATTAATAATAAATCTTAGAAATTAATTAATTAAGAACTGTTTTTTTAATTTCTAAACAAAAAATCAAGAAATTGGAAAACGATTTAAAATGTGCTAAATATATATATTTGAAGCACCTTGTGTAGATATCATTTATGTACACATTATATTATCTATATACATGAATCAACTTGAATTTTTATATTAAAAATTTCAGATAATACAAAATCAATAGGAAACATATTTTTTAAATATTATTGATAATTATTATTATTTAAAATAAAAACTTACTATTACAAATGAAAGCAAATATGAAATACAAATTCCACATTGAAATAAAATATCTGATTAATAAAGAATATTGTTGAATAAATTCTGATTAAATATAAATTAAGCCAGGATAGAATTTATTTCATGACATTAAATTTTAATCATAAAATAAAAAAATAACAATTCCTATGAAAAATAAAATCGATAAATAATGACTGTCAAGTTTTCTACTTGCCTTTCAATTTACTTAATACGCAGGAGTAGGAAAATTGAAATACACACGTGAAAAAGAATTAAATGTATAAAAATCGATGCGTGCAACCAATTGAAATATTGATTGATGCATTGATTTTGTGTGTATTTTATGACGTCGACAATTTGTTAACCGCAAATATAACTGGCTTATTAAAATTTATACTAATCGTTTAATATTTTTTCGTTGTAACGGATACTTAGATTTTTGATATTGATGGTAATTAAAGTAATTTTCAATAGTTTACAGTTTTTTGATGTTGAAAAATCAGTTCTTAGACTTTAGAAATTGACAAAAATCCAAAAACAGTTACTAGAATGAAAAGCTATTTTAAAAACAAATCAATTTCTTTAGAATTCATTTTGTGACATGTAAAGCTAGACTTGCAAGTATTTCTTATTGTATTATGGCACGATTTTTGTTATTTTCTTCCAAAAAAAAACTGTTAATTAAAATCAATATTATTTTTAATTTATCGAAATTTTTTATAACATTGATTCGCTTTTCCTAATTCAAATTTTCGGTAATACTAGGTTATACTATAAACTCTTCTATCAATACATTCAAACAATACAAAATTAATTAAAGTCAATAAAAAAAATAAAACCCACACATTAATTATAATTGGTTACATCACGCAGAAAATGATATTAAAAAATTGCATTCATTTTTTTTATAAAATAAATACCGATTAAGAGTATATTAAACTCCTACAATTTTCTTTTGCGTAGTGATGAAAATCGATGACTTCAATTTAGCAAATTGAGCTTTTAAATAAGAAAATTTTAACATCTGAATAAGACAATTTTTTAACAGTATTCAAAGAGTTTTGCTTTTAAAAAAGATGCCCAGATATTCAGATGCTAGTTGTTTCGTATCGGTTTAGATTTTGTCAAAATTATTGTTTCGCTAAAAATACAAAGATAATATTGCAACTTGACTGTCCGGATATTTTTAAGATATTTATTATTTTTATTGGTAATTTGAAACAGTTTATTAACCAACTAGTTTCCCCAATCGAACTAGATTTCTAATCTATAGGTTGTGTCCTATTCTAACCGAACTTTTAAAAATACAAAAAAATCAACTTCATTTGAGCTTATAAATTATTATAAAACCGATATAAATTATAAAAAAAGTCTGTATTATTCACTTTATCCGGAGTCAAATTAAAAACATTATTACTGTTAATATATATTTCTTCTATGCTTCATAACTTCCTCAATTCGATCTCCTCGATTTCTGGATCGTTAAGGCACCTAATTAACGCTTTTTTTCAAAAGGTTTTCCTTGGTCATTTCATGTGACAAGACATCTTCCATTATCTTATGGACATTCTCGAGAAAATTTTCCACACTATCGGCTTCTCTACGATATTAGACTATCTTTTCAAAAATACCCATCATATCTTTTTGTTTGAAAAAAGCCAATCGTAATCTTCCTTCGTATCTACTAACTTACCCTGTCATGCTTTCGTACTTCTCTACTAAATCTAAGTCTAAAAGATAATAGATCAAGAATTCCCTTCTTTTCCCTGGTGTCTTTCACTGTTAAATACCTTATGCACTGCATGATGAATTTCTCAACATCGTCACCCTTATAGAACTTTTTTGGTTTAAGACGTTCAGTGATATGATCCGAGTCGGTAATGCCTGCCATTTTAAGCGGTTTATAATCAGGACTACAAGTCATTGTTTGAATAAATTTATTAAGTAATAAAACAAATAATAAATTTTATCTGATCTGAAATACATTACATACATACATACATACATTCTTTTTAAATATTTTAAAATGATAATAATTACAATAAATAATTAAAAAATTCACCAGTTCTGATTAACCTCCTCATAATTAGTTTTATACAAATTTAACATATTCTTACAATTTTTTAAGTTTACATTTTTTCACTTCGTTCTTTGAATTTTTACAGTTTTTTGGATGGGTTTTTTCAAAATAAATGTCACCAAGGTGGTTTTGTTTAAAATATTTATTTTAATCATTATGAATAAACGAATATACAAAAATTAATATTTTTTTAAAAACTTTTATAAAAATTCGTTAATCAGTAAGAATTCTAATAATTTATATAATATAGAAATGATATATTTAATAGGATGATTCCAAAATTTACCCAAATTCAAAATATTTTAATAAATGAAGAAAAATGTTTTAAATTAATCCTGTTACGATATTATTTCACTATGAACCCCGTAGTAACCTTAGCTCGAAACGTTACTGATCCCTTCACTTGTTCCTATACCTGTACGCAATTGAATGAATCAAACAATTATGAACAACACTTTATTGCTAAAAAAACAATACAACAAAATCTTTCCAGCAATCAGTATAATTTTTTTGTATAAAACGAAAGATCAAATAATAGCACGCTGAAAAATCGAATAATAATAATTAATAATTAAATAATTAAATGTCAAATCGAGTAAGTGTCTATTCGTTAATTAAAAAGAAACACAAAAAAATGAATAACAATTTAAATACTCTCACCGCTTGTGACGACAGGTCCAAAAGGTGGTTAGCTGACCCCAATCCGGTCCGCTCAGAAACCCCCTAACCGCACAGGACCCGTCGTGTGCTCCTGTCGCAT
>JBBMKC010233745.1:0-11337 GCA_037834085.1 Bipalium vagum | reverse complement strand
TATTATTATTATTGTAACAGTTCAAGTCTAGTTTTTTGGTTTATTTCATGGTGTTTTAAGAAGGTTTTCAACTCTTAAACGTTTACTATTCAATCAATTTTTTTGATAACTTTTGAACAGCTTCAAAAAATAAAAAAATGAATAAACTTTTAAATTATGATTTACTTGTCTTAAATGTATTTACGTATTTCTTTATAAAGGTTTTTCTCTTAACTGTGTAAGTAAATCTTTGTATCTTGTTTTATTTATATTTTTTATATATTAATATTTTTTATAGATATATTTATTCTAAAGTTGTTTAGAAAAACAATTATCCTAAAAATGTAAATGATTAAATTGTCCTTTCTACTAAAAAAACGATGGAACTATGAAAATATGATTGTTATTAACAAAAATTAAAATATGAGAAAGTACTTTTCGAAAATCTTTAAAGTATTATTTAAAATTAATTAAAAAATAAAAATATAAAAATTGATTTGCTAAATTTATTATTAATTATATTTCAGGTTTTTAAAAAAAATTAATTTAAAAATCAAATATTTTTCTCTTTACCGAAAAGCTTTATATTTTTATACCTAATATTATTAAATTAGGCTTTATGCACAAAGTAATGAGTCAAACAATTATAGAACCTAATGATTATAAGTTTTATCAATATTTTCAATTATTTTATTATACATATTGCACATAAGTGAGTTGGTCGAAAGTTATTAATGAAATTTTAATAAACAGTCACCACTTCTAACTCCTTTGTATCAAATCAATTATTATATAAATGTTTACTACAGTATAACCTGCGTAAACAGAACCCATTTAAACAGAATTTAATACGAAAAATCTTTCTAGACTATCATATATAATAGTAAAAAATATTTGAGGTACATAGAAATTTCGATCAAGATATATATAAAGTGATCCCGACAGTATAGAATTAAATCTTTATCAGTTCTTAATATTATAATTTGAATTCTTAAGTTTTTCGTGTCAAAATTTCAGAAAACTTATCATTTATTTCTCTGAAATGGGGAAACTGTGAAATTGAAATATACTATTTCTTTATTATTATTTTCGCTTTAATATAATTTTTCATAATACTACTAATAATAAACTCGTTCAATTTTAAAAACAAATTAGAATTTCAATAAATTTACTCAATTGTTCTTTCACGAATCATGTAGACCTTCATCCCAAGAACTCCGAAAAACGTTTACCCAAGAATTCTGAAAATTTTTTATTTAACGCTATAGGTTCTACATTTCTTGAGTTCAACATTTTTGAATTATAAGGTGGCAGGAGGAATTTTTGCTCAGTATTTCTAATATCATCAGGTATTCCTAAAACAAATTGAAAATTCATCATATTCAGCACAAATGGAGATCAAACTTACTGTATGGATGAACATGGGCAAAAAAACTGATACACAAAGCCACATTAATGACTACCCACGAAATCATTTTCTAAAATAATTATTTGATGTTTAATAAAATGAATGTCTCATTTCTCAATATGTTTTAACTTACTTTCATACTAAGTTTTTCGACTGTTTTATTTATATATATATATAATCATTTAATATTAATATAAAAATAAAGCATTCTAATTTGTCAGTTTTCATCAAATATAAAATTGAGTGTATTTTAATCTCACAGAATATTAATTTTGACAAAATTGTTTGTCTGCATTAATTGCATTTTAAGAAAGGTTAGCACAAATATGATTAGTGTGTATTGACTCTAATCAGTATTCGGAAAAATTTATTTTCAGTAACAGTTAATTTTTAAAATTGAAAATGTCTAAAATTTAATATTTACAAAATTTCGACATTAAAAATTATAAAAAACATTTACTTAAAGATTTATGTGGTTGTCTAAGGAATCTAATTATAATTAATTATGAATTTTATGTTACAATGTATTCACAAATTATTTTACATATAATAATAAAAAATAATAATAATAGTAAAATACCAATCACAATACTAAAAATAAGTTGGAGTTATTTAATAAAAAATTCATTGAAGATATTAATCATTTCTATTTCACTTTTAAATAATAATAATAATTAAAGTTTAATAAAATTAACATTAATTACATTAATATTAAAAGGTTTATTTTATTTTCAGTTTTTGGAAAGTCTCGAGAGATTGATTTCATTTAATATCATGATTATTTAAAAGAAATAATATAAAATGTCTCATAGGAATTCAAAATAAATAATAATATTAAAGTGACGGAATTCAATTCAATATGTCATAGAAATGAAGATAATCATTCATAAAATAATTTTTGAGAAGTACCTTGAAATTTATTAGGGAATAGTTGTGATACGTAATTTGGTTAACTTTAGTTTCCATATATTCACCATAAAAAGAATGATCTACTTTGGCAAATGAAAAGGCTTCCATGATTATAATAAGTTTTCAAGATTTCTGTACTTTCAATCATTTAATTTATTTATTTAAAAAATATTCTTAAAAAATATCGATTCATTTATACATATCACTATTTTTCTAAATCGAAATATGTAACTTTAACTTCAAACCACCATCCTCTTCCTCATTTTGTTGATAACATGTTCAAATTAACACGAAAATCTATCCTCTGACGAATCAAAATAACCACAAGAACTTTACTATTAAATTGTGCTATTGAATCAAAATGATCTCAATAAACTTTTATTGCCTATTTGCACAAAATGAATTTAAACAATACAGAAAACTTTATTACAATAATTACATTACACTAAAAAGTAATCGGTTATCAATAAATCACAATAAATGAATAAGTCCAGAGAATTACACAATAACAACTAAACTATGTTTATCAAATGTTAATTAAATAAAAAAATTAACAAAATTTATAAAAAATGTCGTTTATAAAGAAAAAACTCTAACTCTGAGCGACAATAAACCCTCGGGTGGTCCGCTAAGCCCTATAAAGTCTCGTGGGGATTCCCAAACCAAATGGATCCCTTTGCAAAATCCTGTTGCGGTATCTTCTCTGAATTGATAATGTAATATTTCTCGTTTTTTGGCGAATTTCTTCACTAAATTCAGCCGTATACAGTAGTAGAGATTGGCCGACGACTAATTTTGGAATATTATTTCCTCTAATAGTTTATAATTTCCAAAACCAATTATAATAAAATTATTTTTAATAGAAATTCATTGAAAAGTCAATTGCTAAATTGAATACATTGTTCTGTTAGAATGAACTTTTTTCGGCTTGCTCTGAAAGTCCAGCGCTTCAGAAAATGAAGTCTAAAAAGGATAGTGGATCTCTCATTTGTGGACTGATGTGGGATTTAGCTAACTCTCGCTCATTGTTCAATATTAATTTTGAAAAAATAAGATCGAATGCGATCCGTGTCTTAAAATCTTCATAGAGATCTGGAAAGTTAAGAAAGTTTGTTCATTTGTATCACATCAAATCACCTTTGTTGATAGAGTATCGATGGTTACTAATCCAGTTTCTGAACGTATTGATTACAATCTTACAAATGATGAATTTGATCATAGTGTTGTAAATAAAATTTATGAAATGCGACAGA
Source organism: Bipalium vagum (assembly GCA_037834085.1). Classification (NCBI taxonomy): domain Eukaryota; kingdom Metazoa; phylum Platyhelminthes; order Tricladida; family Geoplanidae; genus Bipalium; species Bipalium vagum. The sequence continues at coordinate 7,788 of JBBMKC010233745.1, read as the reverse complement.
TAAAAGACAAAGATCTCTTTCTCGGCAGATGCTCAACTGATTTAAATCTGAGAAAAATGTACAGATTTACTCCTTCGACTGCTTTTAAAATCATTGTTGATAAAACTGTTGCTAATGTACTCCATCATTGGATGATATTAATATGTATTATAGTAAATCCTCCACCACGTGACTGATCAAAATTGAAATAGGTAATCCATTTGATTTTCATGAAATGAAATGTGAAGCTTTGAAAGATATTTTAAAATCATTTAAAAATTCGGCTTCTGGTATCAGTAATATTCTGATTTCAAATATTGTGATCCACTTTTGGAAATACATGGTCTTCTTTTTAATGTTACCTTCCATTTCGTTTCAAATCTTTTTTTAAACTTTCTTTTCCAAAGCCAATAAAAAGAGGATAATATGATGTTATAAATTCATGTCGATCAATTGCTTCTATTGAATGTTCATATAAAATATTCACGTCTGCTTCAACATCGCAACTTTCTGGCAAGCTGAATGCAAATAATCTTTTGCATCTGAAAATTTCGTTCTTCGAGACTTGATTGATCGACACCATCGAGAAATGAGGATGGTTTTGTATATTGCATTTCCGGATGTTGCTAACGCTTTTGGCAGTATTGATATTTTTCTTCATTACTGGTAAATGAGTGTTGGTTCTCGACCATGCCAATTGATCGAAGCTCTGTATAGTAACTGTCAATCGTATTTCATGTGCGGCAATCTTACTAATGAGACTATTGCTATCAATGTTGGTGTTCAAATGTTGGTATGAATCCGATATTAAATAGTCTTTATCAAGTGTTGAGCGGTGGTGTACTGATTCGTGAATATCGATTGAGCTCGCTTGCTTTTGCGGATGATGCAGTACTTTACTACCAGTAGACTACAGAAACAAGAGCTCCTGGATCACGCAGTGCAGGTATTATCATGGAATCATTTGAAATTTTGGCCTTCAAAGTGTGCTTTTGTTCGTATTCCACAATTTTAAAATGCATACTCTTTGAAAATTGGTAATTCTTGGATTTTTAAACTGATTGTTGATAAAACTTATCGATATATGAACGTTGATTTCTTCAAAAATGTTTCTACATGTTGCAGAAATCATTCATCAGATGAAAGTTATCTCGGAAAGCATTTTATATCCTTGACAGAATTTTAATCCGCATCACGTTTTAAGTAATTCTATAATGATACATTTTATAAAATGACTCAGGGAGAAAATGCAATAAAACCAAACATTCAATGTCTTTTGAAAAATATCCTTGACTTTGGTATTTGGATTTCGATAAAATAAATCTATCCGCCAAAGTCTTATGGTAGAGTAGGTATTGTTTCTATTGTTGACGAATTCTTATTTCAATCCATTGCAAATATGTTGCAGTTGTTTATTTCTGCAGATCAAAATATCCGATATACCTCAATTTCTTCTCTAGTTTCTGCTGCTTCAGATTCAGATGTGAGAAAAAATGTGTCAAATGAACACCAGGACACCAACCAGTGGACGAAGTCTTGGAATTGAAAAGCAAAGTAAAGGAAAGCACGAATCAAATCCTTTTGACAAAAATATTATTAAAAATTAGTTGTTTAATAAAACTGCTTGTGCCCCATGAATTTTTGAAAAATTAATATATATTTTCTACCTCAAGCCATAAAAAGTGGATTTGCTATTTTACAGTAAATAAGAAAGAAAAATTATATTTTTCAAATATATCATCAATGATACAACATTAATAAGTATTAATGTTTAATATTTAGAGCCACTTGTCTGGAAAACATAATATGATTGATGGTACAAGATTTCAGGCTGAAGAGAGAAGTACTTCTTTGGTAGACCAAAATTCGACAACTAACACGGCCCACAATCCATCCGGGCTGTTGCGCATGGTTTTGTGGGATCGCTTACTTAAAGAATGAAAAAATCCAATATCATTAACGTTTAATTCTGAAGATTGAGCTCGCTGATACGAGACGGTGATTGTTGGAATTATACTGTCCTCAAAGTCATTTATCTTTTGAAAAATTTTCTCATCTTAACCATTAATCTATCATAATTGAATAATAAAAACATTTAATCTTTTTCAGATATAGTTTACATTTGTTGGGTTAGGCAAATCCATGTTAACCCTGACACAAATTAAATGACAAAACCGCAAAAGGGTCTAGATTATTTATAATTGACAGGTTTAATCTAAAAATGGAATTGATATTCCCCATTAATAAAGCTGATTAGTCGTCTGACCAGAATAGTATTTAAGGAGTTGGAATCCGTGGAGGATTGTCACAAAAGAGAGATAAAAAAAATTTTTGTTTATTATTTTGTCGGAAGAGAGATCAATAAAAATTTGTTGTCAAAAGATCCAAAATTTGTCAGTGTTGTCAGAAGATTTTTGAGGATTTCAATTGGAAATTCATATTTATGCTTTCTATGCGACAGGAGCTTACGACCGGTCCTGTACTGTTAGGTGGTTTCTGAGCGAACTGGATTCAGCTCAGCAAACCATTTTTTGGACCTGTCGTCGACAGATCGGTGAGATGATTATTATTCTTTGTTTTTAAATTTTATGTTTTAAATTAATCTTTAATTACGACATTTGAATAACATTTTGATTTAATAATATTTGATTATTTATTGATTCTTATTTTCTTTATTTTGATTTTATAGAGTGATTTGATTTTGTGATTGTTGACATTTTATTGACAATTCAATTTGATCATTTGAGAAATTGTGTTTGTTATTATTACTTTGTTAATAAAGTGTTGTGCGTAGTTGTTTTGATTCATTCATTTGCGTACACGTTTTGACAAAAGTGAAGGGGTCAGTAAACTTTACGAGCTAAGTTTTAATACAGCGTTCATAGTAAAATAATAGCGTAACACATTTAAAGTCTTCTTAAAATAAAACAAAATAACTATTTAACACAACATCTAATTTATGATCGTATGAGAACATTAGATGCTAAAATTCTTGGGAAAATTTCACAAACATTTTGACATAAGGGATACAAATTAGGATGACCTAAAATTAAGATGTGTATAATTTAATATGAAAAATTTAAAAAGCCTGGACTATCAAAACCATCATGGGTATCTTCGTTTGATTTCGACATATATTAAGCTTTTTCTTAATTATGTTGGGCTGGCCAAAGGCACAAAACCTGATAAAGATAATAATAATAATAACAATAACAATAATAATAATAACAATACGTCTCGGCGTTGAGACTTTAAGACAAGATAATTATTTTTCGTAGGAAAATAAACTCCGGAGTAATTAATTCCTTTGCTTAACTTTGTCTCGGCGTAGAGACAGAGTTAGAAATAATGAGCTATTTATGGAAATTGCCGTCTCGAAGCGTAGGGATTGGTGATCGTAGACCAATCCATACGACTATGTAAAAAGACGGCTATTCCCAGAATATTTTCAGCGGACAGCATAATTTTCATATTGAGCAGTATTCGCAGCATCATTGCAAAGGAGTATTATTCGGAGGACAACGAGTTCCAGTATTTTTGAATTTTTTTATGCCGACGATGATATTGCAAAAGAATTACACAAGGGGACCCAACAAGCTTGGGAATCCCTAGACGACCTGAAAAGGGTTTAGTGGACGACCCGAGGACCCCTTGTCGCTCTGGTGAGGTCATTTATTTGATTTTCTTAATTTTTATTTTAAATCTATTACATTCAGTTTTGTTTTTATGATTAGTATTTTAATCATATTTTTCTTTTAAATATCATAACTTATTATAACATTCGCTTACATTGACTCGAGTTTTCAGATAACTGATTAGTGTTGGTTTTTGTATGGAATTGATTTAAATTTTGATTTTGGGTGGTACATGCGACTATAATAAAATTTTATTGTGATCTGCTTTGATGTAATCAGGGTGCGGATAGAGTATTAAAGTGGTTGTTTTGATTCAATAGATAAGGTTTTATCGTGAGGATTTTGATTCAAGTTGAACTTAACCAAATTACGAGCACAACTGTATTAAAGTGAGGAGTCACTGGTAGACGAGCGCAAGTTACATTATTGAGATATAGTAGTAACACAAAGAAGACAGTAGAGATCGATTCAATCTCATTAGGAAGTCGGGTGATTCGTGACACAATAATAAAAGTATTCGCGGACTGACAATGGATCAAAAAATGATGAAAAGCCAGATTTCAATTACCAAATACCTAAAGTGCCAAAAATGGGTACGATAGAAATTTATTTTAATAAAAATATTGGCAAACCATAATAAGAGATGTATTTCGTCGATTCAAAATTTTTGGGTTAGCCAAGGACACATCACTGTAAACCCTTGTAAAAGCATATGTTAGAGACCGCATTAGAGTCTTGATTAGTTATTATTATAACTAATTATTAAGACCGCAAAACGGGTCAGAATTAAAATAATAATTAATTAATTAAAAAGTACATTAAAACAAAAAACGGCAATTAATTATTCACAAAAAACTATCTAATCTTGACAATTGCCAACCTAAATTGCCAAGTTCACGGTCCACAAGGAGGGACCGATTTAGAATTATCGATCTAAAAAAGGAATCAAAATTCCAGATTAATCAAGCTGATCTACGACTGATTAGTCGTCTGATCAGAATGGTATATAAGGAGTTGGAATCCACAGTGGATTGCCACAGAAGAGAGATCGAAAATTTTTATTTTGTTGTCAGAAGAGAGATCAAGAACATTTGGTTTTATTTTGTCGGAAGACTCAAAATTTGTTGCTGTTGTCCGAAGATTTTCAAGGATTCCAAATTGTAAATTCATATCTATGCCCTCTATGCGACAGGAGCTTACGACGGTTCCTGTGCTGTTAGGGGTATCTGAGCGGACCAGATTGGGTTCAGCAAACCACACTTTGGACCTGTCGTCACAAGTGGTGAGAATATCGTGACTGTTGTTTTTTTCTTTTTAAATTAATTGATATTATTCGATTGATTATTTCTATTTAACTTTTAGTGTGATTGATTTTTGAACATTTGATTGATTATTTGATCCATTGCGATTGTTATTGATATTTTAGTAATAAAGTGTTGTTCATAGTTGTTTTGATTCATTCATTTGCGTACACAAAAGTGAAGGGGTCAGTAAACTTTGCGAGCTAAGTGTTACAACAGTGTTCATAGTAAATAATAGCGTAAAAAATACATGTATAATACTGAGCTGATAACGACAAGTAGAATTTTGACTGGTAGTAGTTAAAGTATAAAAATATTCATTATTTTGAAAGACAATAACGACACATTTTTGCAAAACAGTAGAACAAGAGTTAGTTGTTTTGCCCAGTTTACTAACCACATTAGAAGCTTTACTCTGTGCTTCTTATTCATGAAAAATGAAATTGATAGCTACCTTTTTAAAATAAATTTCTTAAATTAATAGTTATAAATACATTATTTTTATGATCATTTCCCACTTTGACTCTTGATATTTAAAATGGCAGAAAACCTACTAAGAACAGTTTTCTTATAAAAATAATTTTATATTTCTGCTTTATTATATAAACAAATTATTTAATTTCATTATTTTTCACATGCAAAATAATTTATTTAATCAGAACTCTTGCAAAAGTCACTTCTGAATCAAACTTTCTATAATCCACCAAAAATTTTCATTTCAATTCATCTTTTTATGATTTTTTTTAGAATCAGTTAGAAATGGTCCATAACTAAACATTGCAGATAAAAACAAAGAAAAATAAAGGCAAAAATAAATTATTAAGCATTCAAAAAAATCACAAAAAAAATTTATTTAACCCATTGTAAAAACAAATTTGTCATAAAGCTAATAAAAATAATTCATAAATCGTAAATAATAATAACATAAAGCAACACAATCAATACTAAAAATTGCATTCAAACAAACCCAGACAGACACACAAGCACACAAATGCGTGCGTTCATTTTTTGTACAACAGCGCGTACGCGCCTCATTCGCAACCATCCTCTCAACAAAATATCGTCATCAACCTCAAACTCCATCATCACGATCACGATCACCATCAATCTCAACCTCGATAATATTGATTATTGCACAAAGAACTGGTCACTCATGATAATTAAATAAATAACTATACAAAAAATAATATTTAATAATAATCAACAAAAAATTCATTAAATATTTTTAAAATTATATTATTTTATTATTATAAGTACACATTGCTTTTCATTTTATTGTTGCTGACATATTATGGTAAATGTAATTGATAATAATAATAAAATTAAGTGTGTACTTTGATATACATAGAGAGAGAGACAGAGATTACTTTAAATAAATGCAAACAAGGTATAAAATGATCTAGAAAGCTTTTCTATAGAGAGAGAGAACGTGCGCAAGATAAAAGGAAGGAGCGACGCACTGAGAGAGAGATAAGGAGGATAAATTAACAAAGTATATTATTACAATAGGGAGGAGATTGGGTGGATCATCATTGTTAGGTTTGTTGTGTCGTGTCTGTATGTGTATTATGGAATAAGTCACTAAATGCTTCTGCTATGATTGTGATCTCCATTTTTACAGCGTAGTATTCTCAATCACCATTCTCGACGACGAGTTTATATTCGAAAAACGATGGAAACGGGGAAAATTCAGGGGGACAAATCTTTCTTTTTCATCTGTTGCTGAGATCAAGAACTGCATAATCATCATCACTGATCATGTCCGGTAAAACTTCCGACGTTTCAGTTGCGTCCACCATTCCACCATCCACCTTTATCAAAGATTTGTTATTCAATGACGTTGTAGTGGTTGATAATAAACAACCAGTAGTGGTAGTGGCAGTGGCGGCGGTGGTGGTGATACCCATAGATTCGACGGAAAAACTTGTCACTTTTGCTCTTTTATTATTATTATTATTGCTAGTATTTACTTTGGAATTATGTGAAGAAGATGATGACGAGGATGAAGAAGAGGAGGAAGAAGAAAAGGTGAAATGAGAGGAGGAGAAGGATGAGGAAAATAATAATGTGGAGCAAGTAGATGATATCAATGACGAGGAAGAGGAAGAAGACAAAGAAGTAGAGAACTGTGACGTAAAGTCGGATGGGCAGTGCTTTGTATTAATTGAATTCGATTGACTGTTATTGTTATTAATCGACTGAAAGAATTCGTTGTTGGATTTGATATTTGGCATTGGATGCTTGAAATCATTGAAAATTTCAGAATTTGTAGGAACGGTTGCAACTGTAGCGGTAGTGGTAGCAGCAGCAGGAGTCGTTGAGGTGCTGGTGGTGCTGGTGAGTGTACTGTCAAGTTTGTTACTGTTGAGGAAGGAGTATTGTTGCATGGACGCAATGTAATCGGAATACAACATGGCATTATATAGATAAGCTTGGTATGATGCCAAAATGTCCGCATTTTGATTTTGTATGTGCTTGACAGAAGGGTCACACAACGGTTGGACTTTGCTACTGCTTTGAAGGGCAACGGTATTGGAATTAATATTACTTGTACTACTACTGCTATTGGTACTACAATTGTTTTGATTGTTATTACTATTATTTATCGATTTCGAATTTTCGTCTGACTTCTCTCCAAGTACAATCGATGCGAACAAATTGGAATGTGCCATTGTTTTATTATCTACACAAATGTGACATTTAAAAAATATAAATAATTTATAGACAAAAATGAACTCGTTATGAAGAACTTATAAAGATTACTGAAGAAAATGTAAATGTGATCAAATAATTTATTAATCATTATTATTATTATTATTATTATTATTATTATTATTATTATTATTATTATTATTATTATTATTATTATTATT
>JBBMKC010233734.1:0-11337 GCA_037834085.1 Bipalium vagum | reverse complement strand
ATTATTATTATTATTATTATTATTATTATTATTATTATTATTATTATTATTATTATTATTATTATTATTTTCAATATCATTAATATTATTCTTTTATTAACATTCTTTTAATGTCATTTTTATTATTATTAGCATCATAAAAATTATTCACAATATTAGTAGTGTTATGATAGACGTGAATTGAGTCATAATTTACGGAAATACACAATTGTGATGATAAATCTAAGATTTATGATAAAGTTCACTGTTTTGTGCCATAGTAAAATAGAATCAATAATGTCAACACAGTTTACGACATTCTAATAATAGTTTTCACCAATGACTAACTTCTGTTGCAAAAGCTGTTTTCTTGGCAATATCTCGCACCTGAAGGAAAATAATAAATTTTAAAAAATCGATTAAACGGTACAAAAGAATAGACCGATAAATATTTTTAAAACTCAAAAGAAAAAATTACTTTAACTGCAAAATCATTGATTTTACGTCGACTGCGAGAAGCCATATTGGCTATGACCTCAGTGTAGTGATCTGGTTGCCATCGATTCATGTCCTTACAAGCCTCCTCAAAATCATCTATATCATCCACAGCAAATGTTAGATCCAATTTATCAGAAACAGACTGATTGATTTTTTCATCCAAAAACTTAATGATGAAAATGATCACTGACTCTCATCTCTCTTTTATCACGAAAATACCTGATGTACCATTTGTGACTGAAGAACTTTAGAAAGAAACGGTTGAAGAACTTCCCCTCTTGATTGAGCCAGCGTAGTCTTGTTGATACAATATTGATTGGCTTCAGGTTTCCAAATTGTACAACTTTTGTATTTGCCTTATAAAAAATTATCAAAACATCTTAGTAAAAGTCCAACAGAAAAAATCGATTTTATTCAAACTTATTTTATAAAAATCATAATACTTTTACAATAATCAAATAGAATATCTTTGAGTGCGATAGATAAGGGAAAACCCAAACAGTTAACTGGTTGATAAATTAGTGGAATTTATAAAAATAAAAAAATATTTTTCTAATATCAATAAATCAGTATATTTTAAGTGTTCCAATTCATAAAAATTTGTAATGTGCAAAAATGAATTGTAAAAAAATATTCTAAATATATATTGTTAAGTTTAGAAAACTAAGGTTAAATCGATTTCAAAACTTTACAATTTGCTTTTAAGGAAATATCCAATGGGAAATCCGTTCGGTTGGCCGCACTAGATCAATTGTCGTTCACCATTCATCACTCTGTCAAGTAAATATCGGGAAATGTTATTTGAACGATTTTATGAGAAATTTTCACCAAAAATGTCATGTTTTAGTAACTTATTAAATATATGCCAAACCACCATGAAAAGTTTGTGCGTTGTATGTTTCGATCTAATCGATTTATTTTAATCTATGAACTGTGAACAAAGTATTTTTTATTTTCGAAAAAAAGACAGAAATACGACACAGCACAAACTTCTTTTTTGTGAAATTGGTTTTTACCAAGATGAACATGTTGATAAAGCTAAAGAAGCTCGGTGGTAACTAAAGTTTATCGAAAATTTAAATCGAGAGTGACATCAAGAATTCAATGAAAATCGATATTTCAGGTCGATTTTCAATAATTCTCGCAATTAATCAATAAAAAAAACTAAATAGTTTTACAGCCTACATGTTAATTTAAATTAAAATAAGTAAACTAAGATAATAATCGATTTAAATTATTTAAATTTTATCGATTTCATTAAACAGGTGGATAATCAAGTAAACTGAAATCAATAAGAACAATTCAATTGAAAAAACTTAAATCAAAATATCTGTTATTACAATTATTCAGTAAAAATAAATCATTATCGATCAATTATTGATTGGTTTTAATTTTATTTCTTGACGAAATTTTCTTAAAAATTAATTTTGTTTAAAATAATTTTTTAAAAGATCAATAATTAAGAGAAATGCAAATGGAAATAGACCTTACCCAATAAAACGGCCATTGCATTCAGGAAACCATTGACAACTAATCTGCACGCTTTGCGCGTCTTTTCATCATTGTTCGTAATTTTGCGGGACTCACAGATTTTCAGTTCATTGTCACTCACATTTCTCAACAAAAAGTAGACCTGACACCGAGGTAGGAGGAGGAAACGGGGAAAATGAAAAAACCAGTATCGATTTTCAATAAATTAAGTCACATAAAAAAAACTACTACCAGACATCTTGGAATGTATTCGCCTTCGATTTTCGGGTCTGAGTTACAAGTAACGTAGTTGAGTGTGCCTTCATCGATGTTTACAATGAGAGTTCCAACACTTAAAAACGGTAAAACTTTCTAAATGTCATGAAATATTGTTTGAGAGATTATCGATCAATGAGTAATATTACGTCGATCAGGCATGAATGAAAACCGGCCACAAAAGGACTAGGACATCTGTTGAAACACATTATAAAGAGATTTGGTTAATGAAAGAAATAGCTAACCCCAAACACGAAATTGAATCTTCGGACAAACATGGAAATATCAAATGTACCCTGTGAATTTAAAAAATGAGAACGTGTAACGAAAAACAACAAATGGATAAGAAAGTCGATACAACGTCAATTTTTCATACGATTATTTAAAAATTTATTCTATTTTCTCGGCACCTCGAACTTATTCATAGTTGTGAGACGAGATCAAACGAAGTCGTGAAGGGTTAATACAGGTAAAAAAGTTGAGGATAAAACAATCAGTCTAACAAAAAATAAATGTTTCAAAATGAAACAATAACCAATATCGGTGTGTAATATGCGTTAGAAACCAATTGAAGTGTTGCTAAAAATAATTAAATCAATGGCTAATAGATTCAGTGAACCTTGTCGAAGAAAACTGTTTCTTTGAATGTGACAGTTCAAATCATGTTCAATGTATCAAATTCTTTGATCTAAATGTGCATGTGCGTGTTTGCATTAGTGGAAATAAAAGTGAAATCCATGACATTTTCGGAAAAGGCTTATCTTATCTATAAACTAATAAAACGCAATTTATACTCAATTATACCATTGCCATAGTGATTGAAATATCAAATATCTCACGAACCTTATTGCAAGTGTTAACAGTTATTGATTCGTTCAATATATTGTGATACTGTGAAAGAAAAACATGAGCTATTTTCATTTTAAAAAATTATAATAATATTAAGAAAATAAGGGTTAAAACATGTAAGTACACATGAAATGCAGATTTCTTTGAATGATATTTCATAAAATCTGATGATTTATTTTAATTATGCAAATAATAGCACTTTTATGAGAATCGATAAAAGATTTAAGTCATTAATATAAGAGTAAAATATATTTTGATTTTCCAGATTAATCAATCAAATTTAAGTACTTTTACAATCAATAAAATGATTTTCAGAGGTCAAATTCAAGAGTTTATCAAATTCAAATATAATTAATCATTTAAATTAAATCGATTAGTTTAAAGACAAACTTAGGTAAAATTTTATTATTTCCGATATAAAATTATCAATTTTGAGTAAAAGAAAATTGACTGTTTTTGAGTCTGTAAAACGATATTCATTTTCTTAGATTCCCTAAAAATTTAGTTGTCATTTATTATTGATATTTTCTTTTGCTTTTAATTATGCCTATTCTATTCTTTTTAGCGCACACCAGTACGACTCCTACGTTTTAATTTTTAAGAAGACAAATGTAAAATTTGTGGAGTTTATTTGAAGAACTGTTTAAGGAGTGCCTAATAGGTATTTCAAAACAGGCTGAATTTTAAAACTGTCAGCCATTTTTGCACCAGAAGAATAATTTATATTTTTGTTTTACTGAAGAAAATTGATTGGCAGTTTCCTTTTCAAGTGCAAGTGAAAATTTAATTTCCATTAATGGAAATCAATATCGACAGATGATTAAGATTTTTATGACATAAAAATGTAATGCATGTCGATGATGAAATATAGTTTCAACAGGACTGAGAAACCTTCTATATTAACATGGAAACTAGTCATTTATTACAATTGGAAAATTTAAGACTCCCATCGTTTTGAACGACTCTCTTCTTAACCTAAAATAATGTGATTTGACACTTAAATTTCTTTCTTTACAGTTACCTTACGAATATAATATTAATAAGGTTGTTTTTGGTGCCTGGAACTTGTTGAGAAAGCTTTCTACAATTCAAACGGTTGAGAGAGCACGGTGTAAACGATAATGAGTTTAAAAAGTTACAAAATTATATTTGGAGATGATAAACTTCAATTGTTAATGAATGGAATAAACCTTACTGTTATTTTTATTAATATTAATAAATAATAAATATTATTTTAAATTTATATTATCTTTCATTATGATTTTTTTAATTGTTCAATGACTTAATTGATTATTAATATTATCATTTTTTAGACTTATTTTTATTATTTAATGTTATTAATAACAATAATATTTATTTTTAAAATTCTTTGTATATTATTATTATCAATTTTATTTATTTATTTTATTAATATTTTTAAAAATATTTTTTTCGTTTATTAAAATCAAAACTGTTATCATTTATCAATATTAATATCTGTTTGTAATACATTTACGATTCATTTAAATTTCATTCTTTTGAATAAAACGATTTTACGATCATTAAAAGGTAACCAATATATATATTTTAATTAATTAAAAAAAATTAATATTTTTTTTGAAAAGAGAAAGGAATTTTTTAAAAATTAAAAATAATAATTCCCATCATTCAGAATTTTAAAAAATATTTAAATTAAAAATTAGACTGATGTTTAGATAAATAAAGTGTGTTGTTTTAAATATGAATGACTGATGATGAACTGATAATAGTTCGAAACATGCTTCTTGATAATAAAGGTTTGGAAAAAATTTCTTCAAAATTATTGAAATGAGTCTTTAAAAAATAAATTTATGATGTTCACAAGATTTATATATATAATATTGATCTCAGATCAATAATTTTAAATTATTTTATTAATAATAAGAATTAATTAATTAATAAAAGTTGACTTATATATAATAAATAAATAAATATATTCAAAGTTTTTCCTTAAATCAATTGGTATAAGAATTAAAAATTATTTTTAATCGATTTACACAGAACAGATTAGAATTAATAAAATCATGTGATTTTGTAGAAAATAATTTTCTCAAAACTCATACAAAATCAACAAGCATTTCCATGAAAACCAAACATGAAAAAAAATCATTAAAGACCGCTCACCATTCTAGTGGAAAAATCAGAGACAAGGCGGCGAAAATGCAATTTGTTACCCGGTTCAAGTGACGGGAATGAAAAACTATCCATCGCTCCATCAGCAGGCTGTAAATGAGGAAATGAGATCGATAAGCCTATCGATAAGTGTACAGTGGAAATTATGATTACCTTTCGAAGATAACTATCCAATCCACGATTTGTAATTGTTTGTGAAGAGACAAAATAAAGATCTAAACAAAAGTCAAATAGATTTTTGGAATTGTAAAGGGAAATATGTAACCGAAAATGGTTTCTGTCGGGATTTCATGGGCACTACGATTTTGACAGCCATCTGATTCAAAACAAGATAAATATAAAAATTTCTTAAAATATCCGTACCGAATTGAAGTCGGTATCAGGAATGTAAAAGACAACACCGGGCTCCGGATACGGTAAGCAGAGCAAACTGTTCAAATAAGCATCCAGAGAAGTCCAGTTACTGGGAAGGTAGAGCTGAGATTTTATGATATTGTTCATAATGCAGTAAATTATCTCAAACCACGGGTGATCGCTAATATAGAGTAAAATATTAGGTAAATAAAAGCGGATAATGAATACCTTTCAAAAGCAATGGAAATGTTATTTTCTTTAATAAAGCGAGTAGTAATGAAATTTTTATTTCCAGAAATCTGTGTCAGAACTACAACATAGATACCATGTTCATATCGCCTATAATAAATTGTAATTATCCTAATTAAATTGAAACCATACTCAAAATCAGGACAAGGATACAGAAATGGCTTCTCAACCGCGATACACGGAAACCGGTCGTGCGGATAATAAAAATCGTCTACATATTATTGAAATTCAGTAAGATTATAATATTTTTTATGGAAAAGTATTTACATGTCTTAGAATTTCGGCTTATAATAAAAAAATTCTTAAACATAATTGTTCTGTGAATAAAAATATATAAAGTTATAAATCAGATAACTAAATAAATATAATTTCTTAAGAGAAAATATTTTATATTAAATCTTTTAATAAAATAACTTCAAATAAACATATTATCGAAAATTATTAAAACAAATACTTTCTAAATATTATTATTTTTTAATTTGTATAATTTAATTTATTATGATTAAGATATTTTAAAATAATGGCTGAAAATAATTAGTTTCAATTTGCTATTATTAAATGATAAAGGTGTAAAAGTATTATATATAATTTTATTATTTTGAAAACTGTGAAAATGTACATGAATATCATTAGTTAAGCATTCGATTTTAATTAAGATAAGAAAAAAGAGTATATATACATTTAAAATATAAGTACCTAAAAGAATTTCTTTTTAAACTGTAAAAACTGTGTGCGATTATTGTAACAGAAGTCTAAAATTATATTTCAAACTAAACTATCTAAATTTATATTTCAAAATAAACTATCAAGCAATCTTTACCGATTGGCTTGGCAATATTATTCATAAGTCCTTATAAATAAGTGCTCGTAACGTTTTAGAGAATTAAATATATTTTTTATTATTACAGTACAATTGAAACAGCCGATTTCTTTACTTTTGGTCATCCCATAAGATTCAAATTGTAAGAATTATATTTTCAAATAAATATTTTGAAATCAATTGCCTTATCTTAGTTAACTCGAATTTTTATTTGAGCGTTTATATTTTACATTGTGATATTAAAGTTTGATATATTAGCTTGAACGTTCATCCGTAAACCCTTCTGATTATATTTATTTTGTTGAGTTACCTAAAAGTTTATAAATCGATTTTCTTAAGCCAATTAAACTCATATTTTTACTAAATTAACAAGATTATCATATCTTTTCATGATTGATTTCTTTCTTTGGGATTATCTAAAGACAAATATTTTTATAATAAAATTAAAGAACCTAAAATATTTCACAAATTCACACAAATAAGAGGTAGCTGAAATATTACCTTAAATGTCTAAATATGCTGACTTCTTTTTATCATCGATTAAAACATTAATATTAATATAATAAGTGTAAATCAATGTTTCAGAAATGTTCAATTTTATTTTAAGTATATTTAACAATATTATATTTTAAGATAAGATACCTAAGTAAAAGTACACCATGAAATTTTATAAATTATAAAAATTCTCATGGAAATATGAGTTAATCAAAAATTATCTCTTAATTCTTAAAACTATTTGTTAAAATAATACAACTAAAAATTATTAACCCAAGTTTTTATTTTTTTTATATAAAATTATTCAATATGAAGTCTTATTCTATATTAACAACATATAAGAAAACAAAATAATAAAAACTGAATGAAATACATTGTAAAAATAGTAAACTATCGAAAGAAATAATTGAACATAGATTTGGGGTTATTTTGCTTCTGATTTACACGAGTCCTTGTATAACTGGTTTTTGATTAATTTCATCAGAAATTAAAATTATCAGTCTTTTGAATCATGTTTTATTTGACCGAAAAGACTAACAAGTGTCTTTTTACCGATCGATTACATCAAGTAAATTTTTGACCAATTTTGCATAAATACTCAATTTTTTCATGTTGATAATTAAGAAATAGATATTAAATTAATAAACAGAACAGTGATTGATATTCCATCTGATGTAATTATGTTTTTTAAAAAAACAGTGTTATTACTATCAAGTAATTTATAATACTAATAATATTAATGGTTTTTAGATAAATGCGCTGGTACACAAAAAATTTTAAAAATTACAATTGGTATTTTTCAATTAGAAGAAAATCCTTTTAAAAAAAATTCAAAATACTTCTAAATAAATGTATCCATTTATTACATCTATGGGCCCTGGTCAGATGAAAAAAGTCAGTCATTAAAGACACGGGAATTTTAAAATCTGTCGTTTATAATTTCTATGCAGAAATGAGGAAAACATGAGATATTTTTCTTGAGAAATCCAATAATAATAGGTGGACCCGAATGAGTTATTCAAATAAACGAATCATTATTTCGGAAATTTTATATCTCTATTTATATTTTTAAAGTTAATAGGAGACAAAAAGCCCCACTTTACTTCACATTTTAAGGGAAATCGTTGAGCATGGCTCCGTTATAATGAGTGATGAATAGAGAGAGACACGTATCAAGTATCTTTTTTGATCCAATAACATGATCCAGTAATTTTAAAGTTCTTTAGATACTTTTACTTTTGATATTTGGTTTTGTAAAACCAGGATTATCTTTTCATTGATTAGTTATTTTTAGTTTCAATATCAGAAAATAGTGACCTCATCTGAACATAGCCGAGCAGTAATTAAAATTGATATTCAAATCAATTAACGTTAATTAGTCAATGATATTAATTGACATAATGACAAGTACTGAGGGGATTGTGCAAATTAGTTAAGTATTAAATTAAATATTAGATATTAAATATAAAAAACCTTAAATTAGCTGCAGAGAAAGAATAAAGTAAAAAAATAAATATTATTAAATATTAAAAATATTTTTAATTAATTAATTAATATTTAATTCTCCTTCAAAATAAATATTATATCTGACTTTTTTAAAATTATTGAAAAATTATCAGAAAAATAGTAAAGTAACTAAAATTACATAACTACTTGTTTCAACAAATTGTTAATATTTAAAACGGATATTAGCGGGGTTAAAAAAATGATAGGTTACATTATATAAATTGAAATATTTAGAAAAAAATTGATTACAATTCAACGAAATACTCAAATAAGGAGTTAAGTTAAAATGAAACCAAGATTATTTTATACAATTTTAAAAAAATACATGATATTAGGTATCCAAATAATTTATTGGCTATTTTATTAAATTGAGATTTCATTAAATAGTTCCTTATTTATTCCTCAGAAAATCAATTTGTTTTATTAGATTACTTTAACTCAAGCATGTAATGTGATATTTAAAATATCATTAACTGATATTTTAAGTTTTAAGTATTCAAAATAAATGCAATCATTCGTGAATGCTTTCTCCAGCATTAATGAAAATCAAGAAGATGCACCGAGATCTGGGATACCCGTTAACAAGAACAATAATTATTTGAGAAAAACATCTTATCAGATTTAAGTCAAACATGTAAAGAACTTGATCTTATATTTAATTTAAACGAAGAAACAGTCAGTTTGGATATGCCTCAGATTGGAAAGAGATAGAAAATAATCAAATGAAATGCACATGACTTAGCTTCAGAAAATAGATTCTAACTACTGACAATATGCTCTTCTCATCTTAGTCGGCTTAACGTAGAGTCGTTTTTTCCATAGAATATTGACACTTGATGAAGTAAGTAATGTATTTTAAACCAAAGAGACAATCCACAAGCTCCAATGGCTAGACCATTCCAGAAAAGCTTTTATAGGATGTTTGGTGGACTTGTGAAGAAATTATTCATCATGAGTTTCTAAAACCACTGATATGTTTTGTGCTTAATTAAAAATTTTTTGAAAATTTGTTAGAAAAACAGCAGGTGTTAGTGAACAGAAATAAGGTGTACATTTCTTCAAGATAATGATCGACCACTTATGGCAAAAAGACTAAGGACAAGATAACGCAACTTGATGGGAAATCATATGCCATTTATCATATTCTCCTGATCTGTCGCCAACAGTTTTTCACTTATTTCTGTTTTTATAATCATTTGACAGAAAAGAAGTTCACAAATGAAATGGATTTAAAAATAAGTGTCCATTTTCTTCCTCGGTAGGAAAAAGGTTCTTCATGAAAATGGAATTACAAAGTTACAAAATTATTCGAATTTAGTCTTCACAGTTTGATGAATCATATTTTAATGTATAAATATATCTAAAATTAAAAATGTTGAGTTTTACTTTTTTAAAACCTCCAGTTTTTGCAAACTTTCAAATAGACTTAGTGCGTCAAATGAAGTTTTAATTTACTTAAGCCCCACATGAGTAAAAAATAGTTGTTTTTATTTGTAATACTGTTCAGCTTGCACTGAATTATGAATCTATAGAGTACTAGGTAGGTTTTAGGGAAGATTACAAGAAAAAACACTACCTACAATCAACCTAGCTCTCAATCAGGCTTTTACACTGTTCATTATCCCCATATCTCCTTTTCAAACCTCCACAAAATTGACTCTTGCTACAAATGCCACAATAAGTTTTGAACTGCGGGATTTGATTTGTGACGGCAGAATTTTGAAGAATCAACATGGTTATATAATCATTCAAGTAATTAATAGATTATGTTGTCCGTCAAACTAAAATAAAATTTTTAATATATTTTAATTAATTTCAATTATTTTATAAAAAACTTATTAATTACCAAAGTTTAACATTTTACTGTTCCAACAAATATTAAATATTTTGAAACAAAATATTTTTTCAATCAAGGAATACAGGTAAATATACTCTTCCACAAAAAGTACTACAAATTATAAAAAGAATTTCTAATAAAACTAGACCAAACAAACAAATTTAATGATACAGTTAATAATTAGCATGTCCTCCTCTATTATCAATACATTCGCTGAAAATTTTCTTGAGATATGAGTTTTTACTGTTCTAAAAGTCTAATAGCGAGATCTGCAGTTGTAGTTGCTCGTACATTGTTGTTTTACAACGACCCAGCTGGTCCCAATCATTTTCGACGAGAGACATATCAGTTTGGCGTACAGGCTATGAAAGAACTAATACATTTCGGGGACTCAAAATATCAGCCCCTACTCGGGCAGTACATTATAATGTTGTAATATAAGATTATGCTGTTCAGTATTTGGAATGATGTGCTGATTGATAATTTCCTTCAAGTAACTTTCAGCATTTAATGTGGCATTAATAATAACTGCAATAGTCCTACCATTTCACCATGTGTCATATCATAGCACTTGCACCACCATACTTATCGTGTTGCTTTATACAACAATCTGCATATCTCAGTTTTCTGATGTCTGACTCTTATTCGACCATCATTGAAGTCCAGTGAAAATCGGGATTCATCTGTCCAAAATACGTAAAAAGTAATTATTTTTACGATTTTTGTTAATACATTAGGTTGGTGCAAAATTAATGCAATTTTTAAAGTAAAATAAATTATTCATAAAATTAAACGATAACTGTTCAATCAAAAACATAGTCACCACCAGCATTGATAACGGCTTGCCATCTTT
>JBBMKC010233723.1:0-11337 GCA_037834085.1 Bipalium vagum | reverse complement strand
ATTAAAATAGCATAGAAATATTTGACCTTACATTGTTTTATATGTGCTGCTTTCAGAAATTTTCACGCAACCTATATTATTATAATTTCTCCCATTTTTATTATCTGGTCCATTTGGTGATTCAAAACTCCTAACCCTTTAATCATTTTTTCTAAAATAAAGATCAAATACACCAAATCCGAGTGTTATTTTCTAAATCATTAATAGATCTTAGAATATGAAACTAATCCATAATAACTTCGTTAAAATTGATTTTCTGTTTTCAGTTAAATTTATTTAATAGTAGATAGAAAAACAAATTTGTCTTTTTTTTAAATTAAAAAAAGTATCCAACATTTATCAGAACTGAATTTGAAATGAAATATTCTTCTAAAATAATTCTATTTTCTTAGACAAATACAAATAAAATCAGAAACACTGTTGTTCATTATTAATTCCACGATTAACAAGTGATTGAAAATGTATGGGTAGCACTTTAACTTTATATTTTTCCTCTTCCATCTCTTCTTCGGTTTTCAACCCTTCTTCTTGGATATTGACTAAATTGCCAGAAACATATAAAAAGTCAAAATTGACTGAATTTAAGTTTAAGTAATTTTTCCAACTTAAATTCGACTCAGTATCATTTTTTCCAGTGGATTTCGATTGTAAATTGACTGGAGACTAAAAAATATCATTTTAACGAAAAAGAATTATAATCAACATATTTTTAATTTTTTGAAATAAATAATATTGAGACAAATCATGATATTTAATTTTAGAAATTTAATGGGCATATAGCTCTCATTAAATATTAATTTATAAAAATAGATATATTTTTTTTAAAAATCCGGTAAAACATTTGTTGAAAAATTCAAAAGATATTGAAGACTTAGAAAAACCAAATAGTTGACATCAGCAACATTAGAAAATCTACTAATTTTTTTTGTGAAAATTTTTAAATGGACTTAAAGTAAAATACATTCACAAACATAAACAAGTTGAATTTAGAAATTTTAATGATGTAATCGATTTTACAGACATAAATGAACTATCATTTGAAGTAAATACTCAGTGTGCGTCAGCTATTTGAGGACAAAAATTGATATTAAAGGTAAGCAATACTTTTAATAAAAAGAATTTATATTTTAAAGGAATATTAGAAATTTTATTTGTTTTAAGTATGCAAGTTTTATTTATTCAATAAAAAGCCTTCAGTGTCAATTACAGCTTCAAGACAGCTTCTGACAGCTTCTTACAAGCCACGACCAAATGGTTTTTGTTCATATTTATCATAGCAGAACTTATAGAAGCACGTAATGCATCTTTGGTATTATGAGGATGTTTGTTCGTCTGCTTCTCTATGACGCAACATACGAAATAGTCCAAAGGATTTAAATTGGGTGAGCTAGGTGGCCATAAGGTTAGAGTGAAATGGTCGTTAAAATCTAGCGATAGCCATTTTTGTGTTTTAATGCTGTATGATAAGGAGCTGAGTCTTGTTGGAACACAATCCAGGGCTTCAGATATGTATCCAGACACTCGATATAAAGAGATGCATTAATTCTAAGTCTCTGTGGAAAGAAATACGGAGGCATAACATGATCTTCGTTGCTCACAAAATTCAATATCATTAAAGATGATGGAAACTTGGTGTGCATAACATTAGGGACTTCAGAAGCACTGGATCATAGCCATCGATCGTTCCTCCTATTAACCATTCGATCTTGAGTAAAAAAATCTTTATCAGAAAAGAACCATAGCATGTTTGGATGATCAGGATGCATGATTTTGTTTAAAAGACACTTCGAGCGGATTAAACGATTTTCTTTGCTTTTTGCCGATCCAAAATGTCTTCTTCTCATGACGTAGGACTTGTATTTTAAATCATTGTGTACCGTTCATCGCACTATTGACTCAGAACCCGATAGTCGATGGGCAATTTCTCTCATTGCTGTTCCGGGACTTTCATGAACAGCATCCTGGACTTTTTGAACAAAATTAATATTTCTGATAATGTCTGAACGTGAGGAATGTGTGTTTCTTTTAGATATAGAGGAAACATTCAGGAAACATTCAGGAAACATTCCTTTCTAATTTTATTGACGAACGATCTGGCCACATTAAGAAATTTCTAAGTCACTGTGTCCGGTGACTAATGCAACAATAACCCCATGCCTTTTCATTATTGTGTTAATTCAAATGTGTTAATCTCTTCCATTTCTAAATTAAAAAAAATTATTTAATGTTGTATCAATAAATATTGCAAATCAATTTTAGTGCCACTATAAAAATTATCAAGATATATTTTAACAAATTTTATCCTCAAATACCTGACGCACTCTGTATATCACTAAAAAGGTATTCTAAAATATCCGAAGATCCTTTAATTAATCACATCAAGATGATGCACGATCCCATTCTATGGATATTACATGAACAGGATTGAAAATTTTTTTCTGAATTTAATAAGATAGTCAGACTGCATCTTGACCTTGTATTGATTGCTTTTATTTGATAGTCTAACTTTCTATGTCAATGCAATTAATAACGATAAGTTCATTTTAAAAAGGTAAGAAATATAGATTCAGATTCAGGTACTTCAGTTTTATGAAGCAGTCATTTTCACAGAATAGATATGAAGATATATTGAAAGAAATCTTGGATATATTAGATTCAAAGGCAAATAATTTGCGACTTTGACATTCAACTTTAAACTCAAATCAATTAAGTTCAAATGAACTTGATTAAATGAAATTAAAAATATTGAAAACATAGGACATCAAATAATTGTATTTCAAAAGTATACAAATATAGCATTTGTTTAAACATTAGAACTTTTTATTGAAAAATTCAAATATGAATAAAGTACATCTAAAAGCAATTTATATTTTTAAATTCGATGACAGTCATCGGACTGTAGAGAAGTGATGAATTCTGCAAGGAAACAGTTAGTGAGCGAACCATGCTGACCAAACAATGACATTGACTTATATTAGTAAAAAATCGATGAAAAGCACCAAAAATTGGAAAATTTTCGCCAAACTTTGGTCAACCAAAAGTACCCAATTCTTCTTTAAGGTAATGCTCGACCACATGTTGCGCAAATGACGTTAAGAATTCGAAATTTTTCCTCATCTTACCGACGCTTTTTTGAAATTTTTGCCTTTTCATCAAATCTTCATTAACCGATTTGCTGCCGAAAATACTTTCCATAATTCAGTTCTATTACTACTGACAGGCGTGTAAAGATTCCAGTGGTTGTTATTTCGACTGATAAAATTTATTTAGACTTGAGTTATTTAAGTTTAGGCGAATGGTTAAGTCGGATATTATTTTCCGATCAACCTGGTTATTCTAATGCAAATATACGTGCTTCTTATTAATACATCTGCCAATTTTTGCTAAATATTTTTTTATTCTATTTTTTTATGTATTTCAGTTATAACTTTAATATAATAATCGTTTTTCAATTTAAAATAATTTATATTTCTAACATCAAATAAAATGAAAATTGTAGTACTATAAATCCTTAATAATAAAAAATAATTATATAATTAATAATAATAATAAATAAATCAAAACATTCATGATTTAAGTCAATAATTTTAATCGTAATCTTATAAATAAATAGTAATTTAATAATCAATAAACCTATGATATTTATTATTATTGATAAATATTGATTATTAAAATATACATAATTTTTAAGTTTTATAAAATATTACATACCTTGTCTATAGTTGTACTTTCTTGTGGTAAACTCTTTTGAAATACATTATTAAAGTCATACTCGAGCACTCCGTTTTGAAATAATATGTCATCCGGGTCTATTTCTGTCAAAATTTCATCGGAAAATTTATTTCCCGACTGCTTTAAATGAAGGATTTTCTCATTTAATTCAACATTTTCCCTCTCAATTTTTTCTATTTCATCATTAAGCTTTTCAAAAGTCATTTTGTGTACATCTCGCTTATCTATCAACCATTCGTTATCAGCCATTTCTTGTTTCATTTCATCTTTGATGACTTTTGATGCTTTTATACACGCGCTTCGTTTAAATTTCTCAGTGGAAATCCTTTCCTGTTCCATAAGTTCTAAGATTTTTTTGTCATAGTTTTTTTCCAAATAAGATTTAATTGCTAAAAAGTTATTATCCATATCATTTACCATCTGTTTCAAAATTTGAATCTGTTGGTTGTTATTATATATTTCAGTGTTTTTTAAATACTCTAAAGAAATAATTTTCTTTTCGAGATCTTTAATTTTTGAATCTTTCGTATTAATTGCATCCTTTAGATTTATGATTGTGCTACCTTCCTTTTTTTCTATAATCCAATTTGATTTCATATAATTAATAACATCAGATTTATGAAACATCGCCTTTTCAGAACTATTTGACATTAATTCTCGATACTTTCGTATCATTTCATTACCAAATTCCTCTTTATCTTGATGAAAAAGTTCTAATTTTTTCATTAGCTTATCTTTTTCTTCTTTCAAATTTTCAAATTCCGAAATTAAGCTATTCAAATGTTCTTCTTTAATATCAATCTGATAAATCAAAATCTTTTCCTTAGGAGTAAGAGGTATTTCCTTCTTGGAGCTACCTTTTTTACCTTTCTTCCCTTTCTTTCCTTTTTTCCCTTTTTTTGGAGGCATTTAAATAATAATTATTGATCACCATAGACAATGACATATTTAAACAAAATGGATATGTTAATAAATAAAAAAAATTAATTTCTTAAATTTTGGTAAAATTTGAGCATGCTTTTTCTTAATTTTTTCATTTCTCCATTCATCTATTTATAATCAATTTTTTAAAATAAAATTGATTAAATTAATTAATTAATTAAGCTCGTGTAATTAAATTTTAAAAACCTAAATAATGATGCAAAAAGTCCAAGTTAATGAAGTAAAATTAAGATTAAAAAATCCACTAAGTGAATTATCCGAGTCTACGTCAAGATATTTCCAAATTTATTAGACACCGTGCAATATCCTTGAAATATACAGCTATTTAGGTATTCAAGAAAATACAAAAAATACACAATATACAGAAAAAGTCAAATAGTCTTAGCAATGGGTAGTTTTTGTATCATAAGTCGGTATCGATTTCAAAGTAATATGATTGTGTCTTAATAAAAATTTTCAAGTTACGAGTTTCGAATAAATCAATAAATATTCATATATAAATTAATTATAAAATTCATCATATAATCATAAAAATCCATTTTAAAAAAACCTTAATGAAGTCTTATAAATAGCGATGTTACTGATGCTGGGTAGCCAAAAGATCAAAACCCGATGTTAGGTTTTGGGTGGATGTGTGTATTTTATCTTAATCTGACTCCTTAAGGTAGTGTACTGCTCACAAAAATAAAACAAAAAATGATTTTCAAAATTTTTTTTAATAACAATTTTTAAAAATTTTAAAAAGTTTTAACAACTGATTATGCCTTCTTTCAATTTGCTCATAAGTTTATTTATTTATTATATATATTTTTATTTAATTATTTATTATTTTTTAGGCATTCAACTGTCTTCAAAATCTCTATCAAGTGGATATGCCTTCACTTAATAATAATAATATTATTATTTTAATTTTATTTAAACTTATTTTTAAAAAAAATTCTTATATCATAAATAATATAATGAAGATAAAATGTTTGAACCATTGTTTTTATAAAATGAACAAAACCATAACCATAAATTAATGAATAAAAATAAAATGTTTGATGATTTTTTCTTTATTGTGGCTGTGTTTAACAATGACATTGAATGAGTCTTCTATCTCCTTGATGAACCTTTTATTTCTTTTTCTTTTTAATTGATGATTCCCATACGAATAATGATTTTTGGTGATTAATAATAAGATAATAATAATGAAAACGTTATTAATTAAAAATTTTATTAATATTCAAAAAATATTATCAAAAAGTATTATATTATATATTAAAATCTCGTCGTCCTTTTTTTATATATAATATTAATAAGTTATTAAGATATGAATTATGTCCCGTCGTGATGACAATAAATCATTTTTAATCAAATTTTTAAAAACTTTATCTCGGGAAGAAGATAAAGTTAGAATTAATGGGCTATTGAAGGAAATAACAATCTCAAAGCTTAGAAATTGGTGATCGAAGATGAATCTCTAAGACTATATGAAGAGATGACTATTCCTAGAAAGCTGCCCAAAAAAAGAGAAAAACATTTTAAATTGAAGATGAATTGACGAATAGATTTTTGCTGAGAACACTCCAGAAGCCGAATATTCCAGTAATTCTCTATTTTTCATCACAGATATCCCTAGGTGACCTGAAAAGGATGCAGAGGACGAATTGAGTACCCCTTGTCGCTTCTGGTGAGGTTGTCATAAATAATATTTTAATTTTAATTTATATTTTTTGTGATTTTTAATTATTCTTTGTTTCGTAACATTTATCATAAATTATTTTAGCTTCATTATTATATTTATTTGTGTTTGACTTGACGATTGTTAACGAGTTGATTTTGAGATTCAGACATTGAACGAATTTAATATTTAGACATTGAAACAATTTTGGTTCTTTCCTGCAGTTAAAGCTCTTGATAAAATAGCAGTTTCAATTCCAATAATTTCAAATATAAAATTACTTCCTTATTTTAAATGAGAATCTCTTTTTGTAAATTTAAATTAAATTTTTTTTGCTAACAAATCTTTAAAACTTTTTTCTCATTCATAAAGTTTTCAATCTTTAATTTTTCTTATTGATCAATAATTGGATTTGAAAATCTTTGAGTTTTGTTGGGTTAGCCAAGGACGCATCCCTGTTAACCCTTGTAAAAATTATATGTTAGAGACCGCAATAGGGTCTAGAATAGTTATAATTATTATAAATTGATTATTAAGACCGCAAAAGGGTCAGATGTAAAATAATAAAAATAATAATAATTAAATAATAAAAATAATTATTAAACAATAAAAATAATTATTAAATAATAAAAATAATAATTAAATAATAAAAATAATAATTAAAAAGTAAAATCCTAATTAAAACAAAAAAACCAATTAATTTTTTTCTTAAAACAATTTAATCTTGAAAATGGCAAACCTAAATTGCCAAGATTAGTTCAGGGTCCGCAAGGAGAGGCTGGTTTATTAATTTATTATCTAAAAATGAATTGACATTCCCAATTATTCACGCTGGTCTACGACTGATTAGTCTTCTGAGCAGAATGGTATATAAAGAGTTGGAATCCGCATTGGATTTGCACAGAATAGAGATCAAGAAAATTTTTTTTTATTTGGTCGGAAGAGCCAAAATATTGTTGCTGTTGTCAGAAGATTTTCAAGGATTCATATTGTAAATTCATATTGTAAATTCATATTTATGCCTTCTATGCGACAGGTAATAAAATAATAAAATAATAAAGTAATTTGGTATTAAAGTGCTGTCGTAATTGTTTTGATTCATTCATTTGTGTACACGAATTGACAAAAGTGAAGGGGTCAGTAAACTTTGCGAGCTGAGTGTTACAATAACGTTCATAGTAAAATAATAGCCTAACACATAAAAAAGTCAGTGTTAAAGATGCTGTATTATTAATATATTTCGCGTAGGATAAAGTGACGACACGAACAATTATTCAAGGCTGTAAACAATCTCCAATAACCATGAATATTTATTATACCGAAGGTACAAAATCTCTTGAAACTGACATATAAGAACTAAAGGAATTGATACGTTAGTTAAACGTATGTCATATCCGTAGATGAGATTATTAATAGTAAAGATGGAAATGTAATATTTGAATCACAATCACAGAAAAAATTTCAGAATTCATTAATAAATGGATGATAAAGTATAAAAAAAAATCAAATTGGAAATGATGAAGTTATTGAAACCAGAAGATCTACTCCAGATTATTTTAAAAAAATAATTTGAAAATGAAAAATTTGTTGATTTAAAATGCTTATTCTTTGTTGAAATACTGCTGAAAAAATCAAAATCTGAAAGACAGACAAATATTTTATGAAAAAATCTTGTAAATAAATTATATTAAATCTTTTCAGTTTTCTTCTAATCTGTCATCCCCACAAAATCTGCTTATCCTGCTCTAATCCGCTAAATTCATAAATATCTTGTTTCAATTTTTGGCGGATAAGACGGGGACCAATGTGTATATATTTTTCTATAGATATTTACAAGTTTATACAATAAAAATTGAGCATGATTCTCCCTTGTTTTCGAACTTTCTTGGTTCCCTTTCCTTGAACTTTTTGTAAAATCTAAAAAAATTGTTTCGAGGGGATTGTGTTATACTTCTGTGTTTTCTTTCTTTCCTTGAGTTTTTCTGAAACTGGTCTTCTCTTTTCTGACAGTATTTCTTTCCCTTGTATGATATTCTAGTCTTAACGGAGTTCTCTATGAATGCAGAAACTAAGAGACGTTGTTACCTTTCCTCTTCAATATTCTCAACTATATAACCACTTCATATAAAAAAAAGAACTAACCTATGGCTCCAATGTCCAGATTTAACACAGTAAATAGAAGCGCATATTTTAAAATCAAAAGGTCTTCCCGTTGGTCAATTAGCCATGAGATACTCCATAATAACAAAAATATGGTAAATACAGATATAGAAATTAATTGACAAACACACCTGGCATGTTTTTTCACGTTCGTGATTTAGGAGTACTCAAAAGAACTAGGTATTTATACCAATCTGGTGCCCTTCGGTCCTTAAAATCCAGCCGTTTTTTATTATTTTTTGTTTCGCAAAATCTTTATTTCTTTTTTATTTATTTTTCTTTAATGTTTTATCATATATTTTTCAAATCCATTCTAAACCTTTTTTTCTTTCGACAATTTACAATTTAAAATTTTTCAAATTAATTCTTGTAAATATTTATATTTATAGTAAAATTTTATTATAACAGTAAAGAATTTATTTACTCAAAACAAAAAATTGATTATAAACATTATGATTATTTTAATAATACAAAGGGTTCTGTGGAGTTGTACTTCAACCACACAGGAGATTTCAAAAGGAAGAAAACCTTTACGAATTTACCTTATGAATTTTATAACGAACAAATTCAAAACTTTTTCAAATCAATAAATTTTTTCCCCAGCTTAATCTCTATCTAAATATTAAACTTAGCTAAAAATATCTATTGATTTCAATTTTCAAAACCAATCATAAGAGCAACCAATGCGTCAAATTTAAATTCAGCTCAAATAAATTTAAGAGAAATCGACAACTTTCAAATCATAAGAACAAAAAAATCAGTAATTTTGATTACTATTATCTATTTTATACAAATATTGAATTACTTTTAAATATCCTACGACTAAAAAAGACGGTCATCTCTCCTCGTTATACTTAAGCACGGGTGACGAACCACACGTTAAAAAAACACAAAACAAGATGAAACAAAGCAAAACGAACTAGTACCAACGGCAACGATGCCGCCAAATCGGTTGAATAATTTATTTGAAAACAGTCACAAAATTATCGTTATTCTGATATAAATTAAATAAAGTGGTTTTTTCAAGCCATTAATAATAATTGAAATAATCAATAATAATAAATGAAAGAATAACAAAAAACAAAGCAGTTTTTGCTATATTGATTGCGATTAAATTTTGATTTGTTGAAAAAGTTCATCGATTATTTTTATCGGACAACAATTTCGAAATGTAACACAAAATACCGTAGAAAAATAAGATGAAAGAAATTTATTACAGGGAGGACATGATCAGAGAAAAGGAGCAAGGGTATCAGTTTTTATATTGACAACTTCGATTTTTCGGTTTAAAAAATTACCGAGCTTTGCTTGAAGAAATTGGGTGAAAGAGAACGATAATAATAACAAAAGATATTATTATAATAAGAATCATAATTTTATATTAAATATCTTTACGAGGCCGCTTCTTTTTCTTCAACGTAATCGCTGACTTCAGATCAATTTTTATCGGCGAACTCTTGTTCTCACCCAAGGTGGTCGCTGGGGTGCTGCCTCGGTCCTTTGTCGAACTTAATGGGTCCAGATCGATCTCGGCTGCCTCAATCAACTGCTTGGAAACCATTTTTTGTTGCTTTTTGATTTTTTTGCGACTGGCTCCGGAAGTCGAAGAGATCTGGGACAGCAGCCCACTGGTTTCAATTGATCGTTCATTGATTTCCGTCTTTGATCCCTCTTCTGACGAAGTTTTGATCATATCGATCAGTTCAAAATCGTCGGACAAAGAATTGGTCGGAGATTCTGATATGTTTACCTCAGTCCCAGTAGTCTTAGTCGTTTTCACGGTTGCCCGTGTTTGATCCTGAACAGGCTTCTGGTCTTTCTTCTTTGGCTGCTCCATCGTCGATTGGCTTTTACGGTCTGCCTCAATTGTTGATTTTTTGTCAATTGCAATAGAAACGGTCTCTTTTGGTTTCGTTGAAGAAAGAGATTCTTGGGGTTTAGAGCTGGCAGTGTTAATCACAGATTTCTTTTGATCGTTTTTGATCACATTTCCAGAGTTATCACATGTAACAATCGGTTTTACGGTTGTTTTTTCCTGAGTTATAACCTTAGTAACAGTCAGAGATTCTTCTGAAACTTTGGTCCGTTTAGTCACGCGTTTGGGTTTTACTACTGAATGCCAGGCAGAGTTTATGTCATCGTCTGTTGCGTCTTTTCCCACATCCTGTCAAAAGATTGAGTTGAAATTGGTTTAGTTAATATAACGAAAACTGGCTTTACAATTTAACAATATATTTCAAAAATTATTACTGGTAAATCGACATCTTGCTTTTTGGAAATATCTACTGGCTCTTTATTGTCAGGTTTTAAGAAATCCACTTTCAGATCCTTAAGTAACAATAAAATTAGACTACAAGCTCATTATACAAATTTATTACTTTGTTTCTGACATTTTTTTCCTTTTTGACTTTTTTCCTAGATAATTTAGACGTGCTAAATTGCGGATTTGGAGATTTAATGGAAAAAAAATAAATTAAAGAACCAAATCCGAAAATTCCACATAAAAATATGTAGACTCCATAATCATTTAAATAAGTTAAAAAATGAAAAATATCTAGATTCAAATTTAGATTATGCATATATTATAGACTTAAGGACGAAATTGCCAACTTTCTTCTATTTAAAAATGTACCCTGATAATTATATTTAAACAATATTATAAATAAATATTTTTAAATGATTAAAATTACTAAGTTTCAAGTAAAGTTTCTCAGTGTTTAATTATTGTTGAATTAGTCTTACATTCACATATTTTTATTAAATATTTTATTTTCTTAAAATATATTTTAAAGTATATTATAATAACTAATAAATTCAGTTGAGACGTTGAAATGCAATAC
>JBBMKC010233722.1:0-21668 GCA_037834085.1 Bipalium vagum | reverse complement strand
TGATCGTAGATCAATCTCTACGCCTATAAAAGGAGACGGCTATTCCCGTTGATAACCAGAAAGTATCTAAAAGTGACAAGGAGTATCCAGAAGTATCCAGAAGTAACCAGAAGTATTCAGAAATATCGAGAAGTAGCCAGATTCAGTACGTCAATTCCAAAATAATTATTGATTATGCAGCTGGATTTATTCGCAGTTATTCGGATTTTTGCAAGGGGACCCAGCGAGCTCGGGAACCCCTAGGCGACCTGAGAAGGGCCTAGAGGGTGACCCGGGGATCCCTTGTCGCTCTTGGTGAGACTGGTTTTGTTCATTTTCATGTATTTGTTTTCATTGTTTTAATTTTATTATTAAATTATTATCATTATTATTAAATTCGCATTCACGGTAGCGAGATTTCAGTTTATTCAATATAACATTTTTTTGTGTGATCGATTTAATATTTGTAATTGTTAATACAAATAAAGTTTTATTTTAAATATTTCGAATTGATTATTGAGGGAGCGGATATTGTATAGTGAAAGGTGTTTTACATGTAAATTTATAAAATCTTCTGGTAAAATATTCATATGTGGCTTTTGACTACAAGTGGGTGTATACGAAGAGAACTTAGCTAAGAACATACTACACCAACAATTATATCTGAATTAGAGCTCCACTAAAGTCCACCTTTGCGTAAAACCATCTAGGAGTTATCAGGTTCGTGTCTCTATAAATTAAAAAAGTGATTTTTCAAATACTTTTATATATCTAAATGAGAAGTTATTAAAATGGTTACAGTTAATTTAAAAAGTAAGTTTTGAATTGTTGATTAAAAATTTAAAATATCGATAAATAAAAACACTTTAAATTCAATAAAAAGAATTTTTATTAAATAAAATTTTAGTTTTTTGTTAATAATAACTTAATTTATGAAAGTTGTGCTAAGTTTGATTGTAGAATAAAATAATTATAATTTGAGTTATGTCTAAAATCTCATGAATAACTCAATTCCAAGATATTACCAGTTGTGAACCCTAAGATTTTGCAACTTCACCTTCAGCCAGGAATTACTGGCTCTATCTGACAGTCTAGGTCATGAAATACATTTCATCATTACTTACAATATTATTAAATATTGTAGTAGATTTATACATTTATATTTTAATAATTAACAAATGTCTATTTTTCGAGTGTGTAGGTTAAGTAAAAAATAGTTTTACTCATCTTTCACTAATAGTATTCATTTTCAGTTTGATGATATATTTTCATTTAGAATTTTTAAATTTTTAAAAATTTCTTTCCATTTTTTCTAAAATAATAATTATCACTAAAATTAATACTTTGTTAAACAAATTCTAGACAATATATAAATGAATTAATTTTAATATTCCAGTAATATCAATTTAAAATGATTTACACAAAAATATAAGTATTAAATAATTAAAATGGTTTTCAAACTTTATGAATTTTTATACGAATATGCATAAAAAATTACATAATAAATTGTATATCACGATGATAAACCAAATTGTTTTAAATAAGCACCGATTTAAATTATTGAGTCTTATGATATATAGTTTAATCAATTATTAAAAAGCAGCGATGGCGAATCCTCCGAGTAAAGAAGATCGTATGAAATGCTGGTTAAGTAGAGATAGTTTTTGGAATTGTCTTGATAACAATAATGAAGATTTAAAAAAATGTCAACTAGAACGTAAAAAGTTTGAATCCAGTTGCTCCTCACAATGGGTATATTTGCACTGGCGTATTTACATTTGCAACTGACATATTTCAGGTTGCTCATTTCGATCGAAAACGCGATTATTCTAATTTTAAAAAGAAACATGAACAGTCTCAAAATGTTTAACGTATTTAGACTTGTGTCGTCCATGAAATTTAGAAAATTTTATTATATGATATGGGAATGTTTATTTTTAATAAGTGACGAAGCATTTTTAAAATGCTAAATAAGTGATTTTATTTTTCATAACTTAATTAAAGTTCAATCTTTGAGTAAACCAGTAAAATGAAAGTTACAAATAATAGTAAAAGCTGTCTTTAATTTTTTAATAATAATTTCTCATCTATTTTAATTTTAAATTAAGTGTAAAAATTTTCGGAATTCAATAATAATCTTGACCCGCAAGGAAAAAGCTCTGTTAAAGTGAAATTTTTTAAAGGATATTTCAATGTTAAGTTATTTGATTCATTAATATTTCTGCCCAATTTTAATATAATTTTTCGATATAAAATAAATATTGAGTTAAAAAGAAAGTAATTAACCATTTTGTAGAAACAATAGACAACAAGCCATAGATTTTTTATTAAATTATGAATTGTCTATTGTTGACAAGGAACTTTTGCCATTTTTCTGGAAGCATAAAAATTCCTTTCATAAAACGTTTATCTGCAAAAAATTTTCGACAAGTCGGATTTTGTCACCATTCTTGAAGCTTTACATAGAGCAACTCAGTGGAAGCTGTATGGTACGTAGCTTTAAATTGTCAATGAAAAACAATGTCTATAGTTTTTCAATTTTGTGCGATATGCTTTGATTTTTGTGAAACACTTGAAGGAGAAACATCGGATCCTCTTTATAGTGGATAATTAATCCCACCAGATATTCATCCTGGATCCAGATCGAAGTGAATTGGGTGTAAACCAGAAAGATTTTCATAAGTATCTCAAAAAATTTCCAATATTTATGTTCTTCCATAATGAACTTCTCTTGATATTATCCGTTCAGTGAAGACTAGAATTGTAATAATTTTGTGCATTTTATCAACAATTATTCCATCGGCTATTGCTTAAAGGATCAAGCCTTTACAACAGACCTTAAATAGTATTAAGATGAAACTGGTCAGAGTGGTAGGTTGGATAATAAAACCTTGATCACGGGTTTTTGACAGAGGTATATAATTTATAGTTATGACTAGAAAAATTCCCCATTGTGGAAGAAGTTCAGAATGACAAATTTTTAGAGAAGCATGGATGGTGCTTCGCACTTAGTATCATTATAGACTTATATCGGTGAAATATAAATCCTATAGATTCTTTACTCTCATTATAAATTCTAGAATACTAATAAGGGATCTTATCCATCGAAATTAAAAATCATTGAATATTTAAGAACGTTTTGTGAGCACAGTGATACATTATAGTTATTAGTGTCACGTGTGCTGGACGGATAAAGCGGACGCTTTCGGGAATGTTCCGCATGAACTCCTATTGCTGACTTTGAAGCAAAAGTATTGTTTTAATTTCCAACATAGAACGCAAACCTTAAAATCACTTTAATTTTTTTGAATTTTAATAAATTTATCTAAAATATCAATAAAAAGTTTCAATTAATAAAACAAAAAAACCAATTTTAATTTAATAAACTTTTTAATCCAAAAAAATGACTGATCTGTTTCGTTTACCCAAGACATAACCTAAATAAGGTTTATTATGGAAACCGATAGAAAATTATGAAATGATATGAATGATGATGAAAATAAAGCTACAACATCAATGGACAGCTATTTGTTAGAAAATATCCAGGTTACAAGTAAAGAAGCGATGACAAACTTGAGAGTTGTCTTAAAATTTTTGTCCAACAAAGAATTTTACGGTTATACCAATATAAAATCGAAAATGTCACAGGTAGAAGAACTTGTGGAAAATGATATACTACAATCTCGACCAATTCAGAAGACTTTACTCGACTATTTTCATAAATAAATAGTTTAAAATGTTAATTTTTATTTATTTTTTAATTTTTTTCGTTTACATCGAAGTATTTTGGAGTTCCCCACAACTTCGATGTAACCGTTGTGCACTGTATATTTCAAATGACCATTATTTAATTGAATTTAATTAACTAGATAAAACAGGAGGTGAAACAACTTAAGTTGCTCCAATTATTTTTGTAAAAGGCTTTTCAAAGATATCAAGGGTTGCTGATAATAAGTTGAGGAAATTAAGATAGATATAGAAACAATTTTAACAATTGTCAAGATAATTTAAGCGAGTTCCGCAAATTCAGGAATTATTGAAAATAATATATAGTGATAGAGCAACAAAAAAAAGAGAACAAAGACTATTTTTACAAAAAAGACGAAATTGAAAATCGTTACCGCAACGGTATTATACCAGATATATTATGAAGTTTATCTGGGGATTGTGTTCGGCTTAACCATCAGAGAGATATCTCTGAGCAACCCCATAGTTTCTGACTGTTTAAAATTCTGGAAAGAAGTTTTTTCACAAGGTTTTTTCTTTTATTATCTGTTTTTTATTTATAAAATTTTTTTCATTTTATTAATTTAACATTTAATTATTGATTAATTGATTTTTAATTATTATAATGTAATAGTTGTGTTTTGTTAACATTTGATTATTTGAAGAATTGTATCAATGTTTTATTAGACAAATTTGTGGTTTTATTTTCATACTCGTAATTTTATTCTCTTACTGATTTGACAACTTGGTGATTGCTATCATTGTAATTTGGAATCTTTTTGACGATTTGATAAAATTTCACATTTGCTATCTTGCTAGTAGTATTTGTACATTTTAATATATATACACGTTCTTGCTTTACTTATTGTTGTAGATTGCACAGCCTAATAGAATTTGAGTCAGTTTAAATTTGAGATATTAGATATTGAACAGATTAGATAAATACGAGCTTTTATTGTGAAATATGTGATAAATATTTTCAAAGAAAAGTAACTTTAACAAATTAATAAAAATCCAAAAATCATTTTAAAATATTAAATAAAACAAATGGTTGAACATTTTTATATGAATTTTAAAAGACAAAAAGCTATATTATCGCATTTAAGATCTTAAAATTATAATGAAAAATATATAGTTAGTTTATTTTATGAGTTACAAAATTATTCTGCAACATATAAATATAAAAATTCTTAAATATAAATTTTATATGTATGATCCTAATTTATCAATACATGGATGTTTTTTTACCGTAGACGTTAAAATATATGCTGTAACAAATATTTTCTCGTTATGTAAATCACATTTTTATCTATATATTCAACTTACCTTTACCTATTTCCTTATTTCACTATTTATCCACATCTGCTATAATTCCTACGTTACAAATGTTTTATTAAGATGTTAAACCCTACTAATTAATTTCCAAAATTATGTTAATATCATCTTAAATATTCTTAATGTTGCGGTTATTAAAAAATATGTTTTGGTGAATTGTAGTAAATAGTAGTAATAGTAGTAAATTGTAAACCTAATGATATCATTTGATATTAACTTCAGTACATACAGATTTTGATATTCAAATTTAATTTTAATTAAGTGTTTATATTCAATTTTTTATATTGTTTTAATAATTATTATACAATATTATTTTTTATCAATTTTTAAAATAAGAAATCACAATGGGTAAAAAACAACATCAGAGAGATAAATTGTAAACAATCTTATTTTAAAGTCATAAGAAATATATAATTAATCTTAGATGGATGACATGTACAGAATGGAAAACATTATATGGTGGTAAGAAAAATGTCGAATCAAATAAAAATAGATTTCGTCGGTTACCATATTATTGTTGCAGGTAGATAAATTAAAAATCTTACAGTAAATAAAATAAATTTTAACCCAGTCTCAAATTTGATCAAACAAAAAACCCATGCTGTACTAAAGAAGGGATCGTTTTCGAATATCAGTAAATTACTATATAAATTTGTTTGCTTAGTGCAATTTTGAATTTTTTTATCAGAAACATTCTTGAATATATCAAAAAGCACAAAATCAATCCAGTGACGGGAAAAGTATCGAGTCACACTTAGTACAATCTATTTTATCACTGAATAATTCAGAAATTGCAACTGAAGAATTTGATCAGACTGACATTCCACAAGAACATCGAGGGAGAGTATCACTGCCCGATAACCTATAAGCCATTCAATGATAACTCTCACATAGTTGCCGTTCCTAACACGGGTCATGTGTACTCGATGGAAGTGAGACAAATACACATCGCTCTCAATACAGAACAAATGATTTCTCTCTTTTGATTTAGGGCTTAACTGTCTCCAATCTCAAGGCCGATCAATGGTTCGATCCCCTAACAAAGGACGAGTTCACCAAAAAGGAGCTGATTGTTATTCAAGACCCAGAAAATCTCGATAAGTTCAACATGTCCACTTTCTATCACATGAATCAGGACAACGATCAGAAAGGTAACGAGATTTCTTTTTTTACCCTCATTCTGGTTGAGTTTCAATGTCATACATTTACTGTTGACTTTCACAGATCAAGCCGGTCCTACGATCCGTGTCCAGAGTGCATTGGCCGCCGAAACGCTGAAGGAAGTTGGAGAATCGATCAAAGTTTTCTTATCTGCCCCATTGAATTGTTGATTTTAAAATCGATTTTCAGAAAAAAACCTTGCCAAAGAAAGAGGGCGAAGCGGTTTACAAGGATAAAATCAATGAGGTAAGAATCGTCATGATATGGGAATTTTTTCTAGTCAAAATCAATATTTTGTTTTCGATGGTTTTGTAATTATTGAGTTTTTTGAATTTTATAGTTTTTTTAAAACAAAAGTAACTATTATTCAATCGGTGAAATTACTTTGTTGAAAAACAGAACAATCCATAAAATTGCTTTGAACTATCAATTTTGAAACAGTTGTTATCGTTTTTCTACCATTTCTTACAGGCCAATTACTCCACCGGGAAAGTATCGGCCTCGTTCACGTCGACCATCGCTCCTGTAGCGTACATAAACGAAACCGCTGTCTTGGACGACGATACCGTTCGATATTCGCGTGTTACGGAAAAAGGTTACGTTTCATTAATCACGAATTTTGGACGAATCAATTTCGAATTGTTCTGTGACATGGCGCCGAAAACTTGCGAAAATTTTATCAAGCTTTGTCTGACCGATTATTACAACAATACCAAGTTCCATCGCTTGATTCGTCATTTTGTCTTGCAAGGTGGCGATCCGACAGGAACGGGAACAGGTGGTCAATCGATTTGGGGTCGACCTTTCGGGGACGAGATTTCGTTGAAGTTGAGCCACAATGCTCGTGGGTTTCTGTCCATGGCCAATTTGGGTCCCGGAACAAACACGTCACAATTGTATGTGTTTTTGATAGACATAAATCTGGATTCATATTTCTCTGTTCGTTTGTGATCTAGTTTCATCCTGTTACGTCCAGCGAAACAATTGGACAAGAAGCACACGATATTCGGAAAGTAAGTCTTTGTCTGCTCCGGTTTTTATATAATTTAATTTTCCCTTTTTGTATGTTTCTATCATGATAGGGTTGTTGGGGGCTTGAAAGTTCTCGATGAAATCGAAAAGGTCGAATCGGACAACAAAGACGTTCCGATTGAGCCCATCGAGATTTTAGGCACGGAAGTTTTTGTCGATCCCTTTGCTAAGGTCGATGAACAGATCCGATTGGAAAGAGAGCGATTGGAGCAGGAGAAGATCAATCCGCCAATCAATGAAAGTTTGAAGCCGAAAAACAAGCGTGAAGAGGAACTCTTGAATGCCAAACGACTCCAGGGCAGTCAGCAGTTTTACCAGGCCAAGTCCAACAAGGTCGGGAAATATCTGGCCAATCCGGCACCACAGGCCGATGATGTTCAAAGTGTCCAATCAAAGAAATCATCATCTGGAGGCTTCAAGAGGCCGTTCGATGTGAACGATGATGGGGACGAGAACGAATACAAGTTGAAACAGAAATTCAGGAATATGTCTAAGTCTAGGAATCTGAGTGATTTTGTGTTCAATTTATAATTTGTTGCTCGTTCAAGTTCTTTTGTTTTTCTTTCAATTTCTCTTGATCGATACGTTTGTGATTATTTTGTATATTTCCATTCGCTTGAAGTTCGACTGACTTTTATTTTACATCTTTTAAAATGATCAATGATTTTAAGTTTTCAAATTCATTTAAATTCAGTTTTGTAACAAAAATTGAAAATATAAAATTTGTACTAAATTTAGATCATTAATTGTGTCTGTTCAATATTTGGTTTGCAATGAAATGTTCTAATTGGAATTGTGACATTTTTTAATCAGGAAACGGTTGACAATATGAAATCAGATGTAAGAATTGAGGAACAGCAAAAGGATGATATGTTCACCTAATGATGAGAAATAGAAAAAGATAAAATAAAAATGTTAAAGATAATAACTGAGATATTAGAAATAACAAATATATGAATAAATTAAGCAATAATGATCAGGTAATGTTTTTATGGTGAAACGGTTACGTATTTCTAAATTTTGGTAAATATTTAGAATAACTCAGGTTTTATAAGGTTGAAAAATTAAAGGCGTCTGTACTCAAATTCATATCAACATTAATGAAGCAAGGATGTAGGAATTATTATTATTAGATTTTTCCAAATGAAATTGAGGAAGTTTTATTAAAGAAATTTTTTAATATGGTAATTTGAAGTTGATTTTTTTAATTTTGACTTTTATATAATTCTAAAAATAAGCAGTTCGATTGAGAATTATACGTTATTTTTCATGACATGGTTGAAAAACTTATTCGCATTTACTTTCAATATGAATTCACCAGAAGCAACTAGAAATATTAAATTAGCATGGGACGATGGTTAAGCAAAAGACCAACACAAATATTTTCAGATATTAAGTGGTAATTATCATATACAACTGCACAACCACTGTTGACAACGATCACAGCTCAGTCATACTGCAATGAAATTGAAGTAGTGCAGCAGAAAATGCTAATAAATCAACTAAAACATGTTAATATACTCAGCGACAATTTTAGAAGCACTTTGATGCACGTTAGCATTATCTTGTTGAAGGAAGAAATCTTTGTCAAAATTTAACATAATTATCGAGATAATTTTTCTTCCTAAAGTTTAATGTAATAGACTATTGACGGTAATTTTCAGCATATAGTTTGAAATGATAGGAGATAATTGAGTATTAACATCATTTATACCCTGAGCCCACCTTTACATTCCTTCTTACATCGAACCACATGCTCACTTCACGATATACATGTTCTCTAGTCATTCATACCATAAAGAGTAAAACGTTTCTCGTCAGTAAACATTGTAACATCCCATTGGTGGTTGCTTGTGATCCAATTTGTAATAATGCCAAATCTTGTTTCCTTGTGCTTCTTAAGTAATATTATTTTGGACTTCGCACTGCAATATCTGTAGCGTCCAGACTTGAAGTGCCTTTGTATGCTTCTGATAGAAATACCTTAAATTGAATGATTTCTTGATTTTGGAAGCATTTACTTTTTCATGGGCTTCTTTATATTGAACCACTTTTTGTTTATTTCGCAAATTTTCAAATCCTGACAACTTAAAATTTTAGGTTCGTTTCGTTTTTAAAATTTGTTTCTTTTGACTAACTAACATCTTTTTTGACCAATCGATTACATCAAGTATCATTTTTAACCGATCTATAACACAATGTAACTTTTTACTGATCAATGTTATTTTATATAAATACTCAACTTCTTCATGTTGATAATAAAGAAATGGATATTAATTAAATAAACAGCATAGTGATGAGTGTTCCATCCGATGCAATTCTGTTTTTAAGATAAAAAAGTCTGTTATTACTATCAGGTATTTTATAATACTTATGTTACCATATTAATGTGTTTAGATGAATGCAATGGTTGTGGCAAAATATTCAGTGAATGCACATCAAAAAGAAACTCCGATTGTGTTTCATGGCCTTGCTACACGAAAAATTGCATTAATTACAATAGGTACTTTTCTATTAGAAGAAAATCCTTTTTTGAAAAATTCAAAATATCTCTAAATAAATGTATTCATTTATTACATTTATGGGCCCTGGATAGATCAAAAGTCAGCCACTGAAGATACAGGCGTTTCAAAATCTGTGGTTATTAATTTCTATGCAGAAATGAGGAAAAAATGTGAGATTTTTTTTCTTGAAAAATCCAATAAGAATGGGTGAACCCGAACGAGTAATTCAAATAGACAAATCATTAGATCGGTAATTTTATGTATTTTTATTAATTTTCATACTAATTTAATTATTTAAGATACAAACCAAAAAATCTTAAATGGAGTCCTCCTGATAATGGAATATGGGTTTTTGGCATGGTTGATGATTCCAAGAATGCAAACATATTTTTGAAGTTAGTAGAAAACAGAAAATCTTCTACTTTAATACCCATTATACGGGGCATCGTTGAGCGTGGCTCCATTATGAGTGATAAATGGAAAGCCTATTCCCAACTGCCTAAAGATGAAAATGATGTGCCCAATGGTGCTGACACTCAAGAAATCGAATCGGTGTGGAGGAAACTGAAGGCTAAGATCGTGTCAATGAAAGGCGTCTACAGTGATATCTTGGAATCATACCTATATGAATGGATGTGGCGACAAAATATTCAATCAAGGAATTGCCAATCAATTTTTTATTTAATAAACTTGTAAATCGAAAATTATTTGTGTTTGTTTTTCATGTATCTTTTTTTTGAACGATGGGTCACAAAAACATGATCCAAAAATGGTTTAAAACTGAAATTTGATTTTATAAGGAACAATAACTGTTCGTGAAAAAAATTTTCAATTTTTTATTTTTTATTTTTATAGTGGTGTTATCAATGTGAAGCACAAAAATATTTTTAATTTTGTTAAAATATTAAATTTTTGACGGAATAAAATTTATAATTAACAAATTAAGCTGACGGCTTCATAATAAAAATAAATTTATTGAAAAATTGTTAGGGGATTGGAGAACATGAGACACATAAATGGACCCGTGTTAAAGTAACCCAAGGCCACTAATAAGGGTTTGATAATAATAAAATTATTTAGTTACGAAGAGTCAAGATTGAATATGGATAATTTTTGAAATCATCTCTTCTCGAAAGAATTATTAGAACAGAAGGTGAAATAAAATGTTACCTCTCAAGATTTTTGGATTGATCACAATATAAAAATGGGATTCCATGTAATCGAGTAGCCGAAAAACATAAAAGTTAAGTGTCTATTTTACTGTTTAATTTTGAGAGATGTTTTGTTTGGTATTGTTTGTAAGAAGAATGAAGGACACTTTTGTTATTTTTTATTATTATGTGTCTATCAAGACTTTATTTATACAATTTGTCCGAAAATTTCCTAGTTATTCGAGAAAATCATTTTTCGTCAAAAAAATGTTTACACCAGGTTATTACACAATTGGTTTTCCATATTTTGAAGATGACACAACAGTATTACATTTGGATCCCATGGAGCTCGACTGAATATCTACTTTACTACTATTAATATTAGTACCTTTATTGGTTTATTTTAATTATACTCGTTTTCTTATTTAGTATTGATATCAATAATATACGTTAATTTTATGAAGTTCGAGTTGATTTCCTTGCATAGTATTATACTTGATACAGAGTTGCATGGATTATTTGTGTTATTCTAAGTATATATTAATATTATTGCATTGGTTTATTGGTTTTTCTTTTGTGTAATACAAGAATCTATAATGAATGAGCCAGATAAAGGGGGTGTTATAAAGGAAGAATTAACAATATTAAAATATGAGAAGTCTTTCTTTTATCAAAATGCAGTGAAACCTGTTAATTTGAACACCTCTAAATTTTGTTAATAAAATTTAAATATTGACTTTTGTTTTCATGAACTCTTTATAATTTGGAAAAAACGTTCGGTCCAAGTGGTACCAAACATTGACAGATTAAATACATTGCTATTTTAATCAATTTTTTAAAGAAAAAATATCACGCAGATAAATAAGAACAATTTTTCATAATTATATTCATAAAACAATCAATGTGGAAATTATTTTTTTGCAAAATATTCGTTTTAAATTTGGAACTATTTGATTAAATGCTTCTGAAAAGTATACATCTCACAACTTATTCTCTGTTATTCATTATACACTGACCGAAAGTGGAACCTTCACAGTCGTCTACAAAGATATGTTAATAACAATAATACGATTCTGAACACATTTTACAATTCCCAACATCACAGTTACTATTATCCATGATTTCCG
Organism: Bipalium vagum; assembly: GCA_037834085.1. Lineage (NCBI taxonomy): Eukaryota > Metazoa > Platyhelminthes > Tricladida > Geoplanidae > Bipalium > Bipalium vagum. The sequence goes on along the minus strand of JBBMKC010233722.1, from coordinate 9,653 downwards.
TCTTGAAGCTATGCTCGTTCCAAGACAGCTGATCATCATCGATCACAGTCTCCGCTTCTTCTCTGAAAGAAAAAGAAATAAAGCAAATTCGATTGAAACAAAGGGTTACTCTCTGTTATAAGGCTTAAAATAAAGGGTGTCGAAATTTTCTTGTTCAGGATCTTTACCAGCGATCTTCTCGTTGTGCTCGACTAGATGAAAACATAAACGGGGAATGTGATGAATTTAACACTGACTGTCATAAGTTTTGCCCGAAGAACTAAAATAGCAGCAACAGACAACGATTGTTGTGATAACTGTAATAACGATCAAAGGAACACAGATTATCCAGACCAGACTGATCGAGCCACCTAAAATCACAAGTTTGAGAACTTTCAACCGAGACCACCTAGACTTACTTTGAAGAACATTTTTTGCAATCATGTTTATGTTTATCTGTGAACTGGAATTAGACAGAAGATCGTTCCAACTGTTGTATATTTCTGTGAATTTTAGACTTCCATCAACATCCTCCTCTGGCATGAGGATAACAACGGAACAGGACAGTGTTGCATTTTGGAGTTTCTCTATCACTCTCAAATCCCGAATGTTGTTTGAGGTGGATATTTTGTTTATGATGAACTGAGAAATGGGTCAAAACATTTTACAAATGACTTCTGATGTCGACTTACCGAATCTTGGCTGACATTGAAGTACGCCAGTTTTTGTTCTGCACTGAACAAAGTCTCAACATTGATTCCGTTTATTCTCCACACATATTTGACTGTTAACCCGATCTCCGTATATTCTTCTGAATAGATGGCACATCTGAAGGAGTGAGATTCGTCACTGAAGCAGTTCTCGTTGCATTCGTATGTGTCGAGACTTATTTTCCATTTAGGTTTTTCTAAACAAAAAGAAATACGCGATTAAGATTAATCTTGGTAATGCTGTCAATGGTCGGTGACATAAAACCTTCACAATGACTTCTCTTCGAACGTACTAACACAAAACAAAAGGAATGTTTATATAACTAAAGACAGGGAACACACGGAAGTGATATCGTAAGTACAAGTTCCGGTATCACGAGGTGATTATGCAACACCCAGAATGAATATTAATTAACATTCTTCTTTATGTCATTGATTTTTATTAATTGTGATTATTGTTAATCAAATGGATAATAACGTTTTAAATCATTGGACGCCAAAGATTCGTCCCATCAACTGCAAAGAGACCTTACCAAGTGCCTTGATCAACGTACTGACTCTGGTAACACCAATATCATTGAACCCAATGAATGTTACTCGATGAGAATGACCTTTCTTTAGCCACAACCCTCGTATCTTTTCGACATTGTAACTGACTTCTTTATAAGATTTTTTGTCGTTATTCCGCAAATTGATGATCATTTCCGAAAGGTATGAATACTTCGTTCTGAACTTGCTCAGATCGGCCAACTGTTGAGTTTTGTTCGATAATGAAATGGCAATATCGTTGATCTCTAAAGACTGAACAACAAAGATCATCCATCAACAGTTTTCTGTCTGGAATGACAATTAAAAGATCTTACAATGTTTTTCGTGTTGACATGAAACCGAGTTTTCAAATTAATCGATTTTCCCGACATGACATAGATTAAGCTGGGAACTTCATATCCTGGCAATATGGTTGGTGTGGAAACAACGTCCACATGGTACTCGAACTTGACAACATCCGGTGGATACACGCTCGTTACTGTCAACACGTATTTGCCTGCGTGAGAAGGTTTTATAACATTGGGGAAAACCAGTTTATGCGTATCGATTCGAAACTCATCCGACACCGGGGCATCATCTTTTTTCCATGTAAATGAAACGGATTCACTTTCATACGAAGCTGACAACTTGTAACTTCCGGTTGTCCACTGAACATAATTGTCTTAATTCCATTATCCATGTTATTGAATAATATTTACACGTCCTTCTCGAATTTGGAGATCATTCATTAGCGGACTGTGCACGGAGATCTGTTGTGAGAAATCCTTTGACTGGTCTGGATCTTTGGATATGGTGTGGGAAGCATAGTACATTGTATTCTTTCTACTGCACTGGAGACGAATGGTATCAAGGCTTCTAAATGAGCTTTGGAACAGTTGGATGGAATCTAATTAATATGATTATCAGTCTTTTAAGTCTCTCAAGTGCGATTACAATTAGAGAAGATTTTAAACTGCTCATTCTCCTTCAGAACATATTCCACAGGCTTCGTGCATTGTTCATTAGCATTTTTATCTTCGCAAAAAAGCCACACGAACTGGTGGTTTAAAAACGGTCGAACCCAGCTGGAGACCGTCGGTTCCTTGCCAGACTCATTCCGGCCACAGGAAAAAATGTTTCCATTTTTCATGTTTGACAGATCTCCGGAACTTTTCACTTCAAATCGCTCAGCAAATACTACAGAAGAAAACAACGGTTCATTTTGGCTATGGTCAACGAATCGCCACCATCCACTTACCATCGCCGTGGAATAACAGGTTCTGAATTTCGATATAATTGGAAGTTATATGATCGAAAGCATTTTCCAGTTTGCAGTAAAGGAATCCACGGATGTGGCGAGAGTTCCTCATAATCAGATCAGCATCAAACCCTGTCGATGTTATTTATGAAATGGTCAACTGCCTTGTGATTTTACCTTGTGATCGATCGAAATTAATGGAGAATTGAGCTTTACCAATCTCCACGGTTTTTCTCAATGTAACATCATAACAGGTCTCGGCTTTTTCCAAGGTCTCCTTCAGACACAAATAGGCACCTGTAACAGGATTTTCGGGTTTCAACTTCAAAGTTCGGCACTGAAATTTAAAGGGTTGCAGCCTTTCTATGAAGATTAACGTCTGATGTTTCGAATAGGCGTCAACCTTGACGGGTCCCCTCGACATCACATATTCATTGCGTCTGGATTCATTGGGAATAATTTTCTGAAAAACCAAATCTCTTTTGCCAATCGGTTCTAGTTTGCACAAGAATAATAATAAAAATAATAATAATAATATTTTTAAGGAAAACCTGCAAAAATTTGCAAGATCGATATTAAAATCGCAAATAACACCTTCATTTATTTAATAGTGCTAGTTAAAACAAAATATAATTTTTGTGAAATTAATCGATTTTTTAAACTAAAACATTAAAAATTGGAAATTAATTTTTGAAATTATATATATATATTAAATTTTTTTCATTTTGATTTACTTTCAAATGTGAAATAATCAATATTTTGTTTTCGGTGAAATATTACTTTTTATTTTGATAAATTATCTGTATTTTTTATCATTTAAATTAAAAATATTTTGATAAATAATTATGATTTTTTTTTCGTGTATTTTCTGTATTTTTTTTCTTGAATTTAAAATAATAATCAATGTTTTGAAACTTTTATTATTGATTTTCATAGAAAATTGAAAAATAATAATTAAGCAAATAAATAAAATGATACTTAAAGATTGTTATCAGAATTACACAATTGATCTGATTGCCACAAGGTTTACATAATGGTCATTATACTTTATAAATGAATACTCGGTTTATTTTGTTTGTATTTTTTATTATTGATAAAATAATATTTTTTTTTATTTCTCAAAATATCGATTCGTAATAAATTTGTTGAGATTCTTAATTCTTTTCTCAATCACAATTCGGTTATAATAAATGCACCCGTATTATTTTCAATTAAATTAAAAATTTTTCATTTTAAAAATAAATATTATTATTATTGTAGTTATTTATTATTTTTATTGATTATTGTTATTATCATTATTACTTACAGGGTATTATTATTAATATGTATTATTATTTTTATTCTTTATTTTAGATTTCTGTTAATCATCTGTTTTACTTACTTTCATTATATTAAATCTCATAATGTTATGGTTTTAATAAAACTAATTTTGTTGATAAGTTATATATTGATTATATAAATTAATCAATTAATCAACGTATAATCTATCCAAAAAAGGTTCACTTTTATTTCGTGCAAGGAGAAATATGATGACATCATTACGCTACAGTTTACTCATTTCGGCCAATGTATGCGGCACTCGTGCGGCTTTTTAAATGACCAAATATGGGCGAAATTACACCAAGGCTATTAGAAATCTTCTGTGTTGAAATCATTGAAAATTTTTCTAACATGGTACCAATCATGCCGTCTATAATTTCTAAAGGTCGCCGAGAACGTGGTTGATATTCCAAGAGAAGATTCCCATCACGAAATGGTCGAAACCATCTCTTAATAGCACTTAGAGAAGGAAAGCCATCCTCAAAAAGACATGAAAGTTTTTATAAGCAATTCCAATACTAACATATTTATAAAGGTGTACTTGACGTAAATGTATTTATCTATTCATATTTTAAATAGTACTGCAAGGTAAATATATATTTAAACAAGCATTTAACTTAAAATAATACCTGATAAAATCACACAAACAGAATGATTCATTTTAATAAAAAAAACCTTAGTTACATCGTTCTGATGCTGGTTTAAAGGCGGGTACAAACTTTTGCAATGACCCAATAGTAATAATAAATCATTTTTGGTAATAATCCTCAGACTATCTATTTCTCGAATACAATCAAACCTCTAAGGAGTGCCACCTGTTCTCATGACCGAAATATTGCACAATTGTGACATTGTGCAATCATCAATAAACATATCGTAATTAAGTTTTCCTCTCCTATTACGATAAGTTTCTCTAAAAGATCAGATTTTTAAAAAATTTACATAATTTTACTTAAATCACGATATAAATTTGTTTTATTTTTCAAATATCTTCAAGATTACGATGAAGCAAACAATATTGAATAAAAGCGAAAAAGAAGAAATATTACTGTGTGCATAATGATATATCTTTTACAGAAGAAGAATTGACAAAATTCTTAAAACAAAACGAAAGAAACTATTTCAAAGCAAGAAATTGGAAACACATTAAATTATTTTACTCTTGATCCATCTCCCCCATCATCTCAAAAGAGGAAACGTTTTGTTAAAAATCCTGACATGAATTCGTTTCTAAATCATTGGATATATCCAAGATGAGATCATGGATATCCAATAAATGATGTAATTATTCAGGTTCAAACAATAGAAAAAATCAAAAACTCATAGTTACATATTGATTTGAGCTCCTATGAACATGACATATATTTCAGTACCATCGATAATCAAGTAGAAAATGACTTAAAATTTTTTGAAATTATGATACAATCAGGCGGAATTATTGATTAAATGCCTACCATTGAATATTTACACCTTGAAATTGATGAAGACATACATGGATCATTAAACAAAGATGACTTGATTAATAAAGTAAATGAATATGAAAACCGTGACAATCCAGATAATTTAGAAGATTTACCTAATGAAATAGTTTGGTTATCAACAGCTAAAACAGCTTTCAAAATAGTGTGTATGTGATTACTTTTATAAAAATAAAAATTTGAATGAAGAAATAAAGGAATAAAGCAATAAGTCGATTATCTGATACGTTAGATAATGATTATAGAAAATTTCGACAAACAACTATTGATGAATATGTCGTAAAACAATAAGTGTTTTCTGGCTTTATTACTGTAATGTAATTAATTTACATGTGTGCTTTTTATTTGATTATGTAATAACCCCCCCCTCTATTTAAGCACATCCGTCTATGAAGGCCGTGATTTTTAAAAAACGAAATCTGGCCTTAATGGGAAGTTTGAATGTACTTTCAAATATATCGGTTCTATTACAGTGCTGTGCGAAATAATTGGGGCAGACAATATTTTGATAAATAATAAAGAAAAGTTAAATATATCGAGTTTACTTGAACTTAATTTTCTTAAAGATATCTTTTATTGATCAATTAAGAACATTTTTTAATAATCCTATATTGTTTATCGTAACTACTCAAACTTTTGGAAAAACTGTTATTCTTGCTACACCATTGTTCTTTTTTACATTTATAGACAATAGGCCAAAAAAGCGTTCTTAATTTGTAGCACTTAATGTCAACAAAGACATGAGTATCAGGGATATTGTGAATGCAGACTGAGAGTTTCTCGCACGCTTGCTGTATACAAAACTGAAGGTTCTGTCTCACTCAAACGAAAAGATCGATGTAACCGAAAAAGAGCTGCTACTATCAGGGATGATCGATTTCTCCTCAGACAATGTAAAAAGATCCTCGGGAGACTAGTTTAGATCTTCAGAGAGATTTGTATGATTCTGGTGTGTTGCTTGATTCTTCAACTATTTGACAAAGGTTGTTGCAAGTTGGCTGGAAAGCACACATATCTATAAAGAGGCATTAACGGTTATCATGAAGAAAAGATTCTATAGGGCCATAAAACACAAGATGTGGTTTGCTAAATGTTGGAGAAAAGTGATTTTCCTTGACGAGATTTTTTTTGAAGTACAAGGTTGTCGGTCAAGCTTTGTGTGGCATAGTGATGGTGAACCAATTTCATCAGATCATATAAAGCAGATACCTAAACATATTCTAAAGTAGATCTTTTTGGACTGCTTTTTAGCAAACGGCCTTGGGACATTAGTACTAGTGGAGGCCATGATAAGTCAAAATAAATACATTGGTATTTTTTCGAGAAAGGTTCTCAGAGAGTTATCATATTTGTATCCAGGTGGAAACGGTATTTTCCAAAACGATCTGACGATGTGTCATACTGCTTCCAGAACAAAAGTTTTAATGGAACGCAACAAAATACATATGCTTTTCTGACCAAAAATAGTTTTGACTTAAGTCCAATAGAAAATTTATGATCAATCATCAAAAGAAAATTGCAACAATATGATTGTGGGAGACTAACGAAGCCCATTAACTTTGTTGATCATATCTGGAATTATGAGGATGAACTCAAAGAAACATGCAGCAGGCTAGTTGATTGGCTGCCGAATCGTGTCAAAAGTTTAATACCAGCACGCGGTGAATCCGTTGCTAAATGTCGTGATATTTTTAATTTTTTGTATTATTAAAATTAATAAACCCTTATCATGTGTGAAATTTCGTCTGTCCAAATTAATTTGCACAGCACCGTAACTAATAAAATAGACCTTCTAAAAATATATGATAGGTATATTGATTGTCTTTCTGAATGGCATTATCCAATTGTTTTTTATATAATATTTTATATGGATGCTGATGCCTAAGTGACAGTTTCCAGTTTTCAAATTTTCCAACTTCTCAGTAAAAATTTGCCTGGTATATTTATATTACAGCTCTGTTTTGGCCTTGGATTAATTAATAAGTTAAAACAACGTATCATTTTATTAATTTTAAAAATCTAATTAACTTTTTATTGTTATGAATCTTGGAAAAATAATTAAAAGCATACTGTAAATTATTATATTAATTTAATAATAAAGCATATAATTAAATATTATATATAATTATTTATTATTATTATTAATTATAATAATAATAATAATAATAATTATTATTATTATAATTAGTATTATTAAATTCTATTTTATATAATGTTAGAAATTGATTATTTAATTAAATCTATTCTTCACCTGGTAAAAAATCAATATTAAATATCTTTAAATATGAAAGAAAATTATTAAACAAAACGATTCTGTCCATTGTAAATAAAGTTTTCATTTAAGATTTAATTTATTCTTTGTGGAGTCAATCTCCATCGTTATTGCAACATTTAATAAATAATCTTACGCTCATGTAAATAAAAATAATATAAATATTTGACTGCATTTTTAAATCTGGAAACTCAGACCTGTCTGTGGCAGTAACAGAACAGTCGTTATTATAAATTAAAGGTCGAAGATTGTCTAGTCCAAAAACGTATTACAGACATTGGCAATGCCTTTCAGTTTCGACAAGTGCCAAGAAAAAATTTTATTCATGTGAATTCTGTTGTCAATAAATAATTCTTAAAGTCAATAGAAAAATGCACAAATTTTAATTGACAAAAAAAATTATCGTTATTGAATCTTTGAAGAAGAGAAGAACAAGTCAACAATCTGCGCTTTTTGTTGTTTTCACTTAAGCAATGAGGAATCCATAACCCTTGCCTATGGACTTTGCCTAATTTATGAAGATGAGTGGCAATGGTTGTCTGGGAGACCTGAAGGTGATCTCCCAAATGACGCGTTTTACACATAGGATCTCCGTCGATAAAAGATAGACGAATATTGTTATCCAAATTTGATGAACTTCCTCCTCTTCTTTCAGAAATATCAAAATTTTCGCCTTTAAATCTTCTAAACCATCTTTGACATTTATCTAGTAGCAGATTACATTCAGGATAGGTTGCTGATATGTTTTTAAATGCATTTAAGCTGGTTGATCCTTTTCTAAATTCATATATCAAACAATGCCTGATATGAATTTCTTCAGTATTCACCTAAAATTAATTTTATCTAATTATTTAAAATGTTGCATAATTATTAAATCAAACTAATCAGTAAAACAAAATGTTACTAACATTAAATAAATAGTAATTATAATTTTTTTTATTTATTGTTGAGAAATATGGTCTCAAAAATAAGTTTATAATAAGTTGGATTTTGAACTTTACAACCTAATATATTATTAAAAATCTCAAAAGACAAGAAAGTATGTTATTCAAAATTTGATGCATGGCAAGTATCACATTTCTACCAATTAGAAATAAGTTTATTTATTTCAATGGCGTAGACGTTGAAATCGACAAGTTCACGAAAGGTATTCTGAACAGCACTGTTGTTGTGGAAAATTTTCTCTTTCAGGAAGTGGGAAAAATGATATAATATGGTAATCAGTAGGCTTTCCATTTCCAAAATCATTCAGTTTCAACAGGGATTATTTAATAATTTGTGTCCAGGCATTGCGGTGAAGATTTATTGGATGTCTCTATTGACTAATGCGGGGCATAACGATTTCAATTTACGGTGTATTTCACTGACTCCTTGAAAAATAGAAAATAGTTGAATGAATATGTCTGGAATAAAATGAACCCTTTGAGTCAAAAGATTACCTTATACACATTTGAAAAACACGGTATTTATGAAATTTACTGAACGTAAAGTAATTTAAGGTCAACGTTCTGCTTTATCTACAAACCATTTCTTCAGTTTGAACCACAAGTCCTTACGTTTATCTTAACAACTAATTAAAAATTTTTTACTTTTATGGTTCAAAATAAACTGGTCATTAATGATCCAGAGATAATATAATATAATATACAAGATAAGATAATATACAAGTTAACTGTCTAAATGAAGAAGTTTCATAAGTTACATCTTTACCATCCATATATGTTGTAGAAGAGGCAGTATGATCCATGGAACAACTAGTGCTTTAGAATTTGTTCGAACATTAAATAAGTGAATCTGATCTGATCATAAATATGTATAGTACTTATTTAATATATTTATTTCACGATTACTTTAAAATAAAAGATAAATGTAATAATAATAATAATAATAATAATAAAAATAATAATAAAAATAATAATAATAAAAATAATAATAATAAAATATTTATCAAAACCGAAATAACACCGAAAGAAAATATTTGGCATATGTGGTTAAAATTTATTATTATTATTATTATTATTATTAATATTGATATTATTATTATCATCATTATTATTATTATTATTATTATTATTATTATTATTATTATTATTATTATTATTATTATT
>JBBMKC010233711.1:0-11338 GCA_037834085.1 Bipalium vagum | reverse complement strand
TGGCGAAAGGTACTGTTTTCAGATGACAGTCAATTTTGTCAATTCAAAAATTACATAAGATATGTTCGTCGACCTAGGAATACACGTTACAAGCTGAAATAAACGTTATCAACTGTGCGGCACCCACTCTCTGTCATGGTCTGGGGATGTATTTCCAGAAATGGAACAGGAAATTTATACTACCTAGCAAAAAACATGACGATGAACGCTAACAGTTATCTACAAGTTCTTCGGCAGCATCTTCTGTCATCAATGCAACGCCTTGGCTGTAGTCTTTTTCAACACGATGGCGCTCCATGTCATAAAGCAAAGGTAATGTCAAATTGGCTGGCAAGTGAGGATATTGAGGTACTCCCTTGGCCAGCACAAAGCCCAGACCTCAATCCAATTCAGAATTTCTGGATGAAAATCAAACGCAAAATTTCAACACTAACCTATTCAGCAAGTCTGGAAAAGCGAAAACTTTCTTGAAAATTGTCGTTCTTTGTCTGATAGCACGCCTAGCAGGATCCAAGAAGTTCTGAAAAATCAGGGACATCATTCAAAATATTGATCTGTGCTTGTTTTGTACATATCTTTGTTTGTATATATGAAAAATGAAAAAATTGAATAGAAATATATTAGAAATATATTAATAATATCTTATTTTTTGCCTTTCAATAAAATATGCTAAACTTTTGGCGGCAACTGTACAATGGTTGTAGTGGCTTTCCATCAATGCTTGCAAATTAGTTATCTACAGCATCAATTGTTTCATGATTGTCAAAAAATCTCTTTCCAGATAGGGATTTTTCAAGATTAGGAAAAGAAAGAAGTTTGATGGAGTAAGCCGGATGAATAGAATAGTCATACTGAAATTCATCTAATTTTGACATAGTCAAAACTTTTTGTTAGAGGATCCATTGTCTTACAGAAAACCGAAGACGTTTCATTCACTGTTTGGATTGTGTTTTTATCTATTCTGTGTAGTGATAGATCCAGATATGATTTAGAAAAACAGATGAGAATTCGCTTTTCATCTATTGTTAGCAAATGTGGCACCCATCTTGCACAAAGCTTTTTCACTTTCAGATCTTGATCTAAAATATGCCAAACTCGTCATTTGAAATGTCTGTGGCAGAACTTATTTCACTTAGCTTTATCCGTCGGTCATCCAACATTATTCATGAAATTCTTGAATGATTTGTGGTATTTTCACCGTTTTTGGGCGAAAATTCTTCAATCATTCTCAATTATCGTGTGAGCTCTTCAAAACCGAAAATCCCATTTGTGAACTGTTGAAATAGAGAGAGCACCTTCTCTTAATAATTTGATCATCTTTGCATGGATTTCTGTTGTGATTAATTTTTCCAAGACAAAGAATTTTATAATCCCTCTATATTAAATTTTTTTCCATTTTAAAATTACTGCTGTGAATTGAAATTAAAATACGTCATTTAAACAAATGACTTCACACAAGAATAATATTATCGATCGGTTAATATTAAAGATGAAATATTAAAATGGTTTATAATTTTTAGTTTATTGTTAAATGAACCCTGTGGCTTTCTAAACATTTCTCGTAAAAATAATAATTTGTTAAACATGTCTAAATTGATGAAACCACGTTTTATTAATGAAGAGTGCTTTTTAATTGAAGTATATTTTTTTATTTTTCCACTCTTTCCCTCGGCACGTTTAAATGATAAAACACATTTATGTTGTACAACAAAATCCAAATAATAATTTTCCTCCTCAAAATTTATGATAATTTATTTGATTTCATTAAACGGAATGACGAGAACCTCCAAAATTCTACTGGCCACTGTGAGAGTTCCAAAATCTGTGAAATTCAATTTTCGAGTGATACGAAAGAAAATCAGATTCTTCCTCGAAGTGCCTCATTAAATTATTAGGGACTTGTTATGATGAAAATATTAAAAAATATATTGTTCATATCTTTTTTTACCTCCTCTTTTTAGAGCCGTGACAGTTGGGGGGTCAGCACACTGGCCATATATCACTTGCTGGACAGCATCGCCGAACTGCTGATGTATTTGAACCATTCGGCTAACTTCTATCTATATTGCGCTACCGGATCAAGATTTCGAAATGAATTTCGATCATTGTGCTCAAAAAACCGAAATGTACAAAGCCGTTTCCAAAACCAGACCACTGTGGCCAGATCAAAGCTACAGTCATAGAACGAGCTATATCGTTACTGACCTGGCGAAAAATAAATAAAATAATAATAATCGAGTTCGGACCCACCTTTTAGGCGCTGACTTGGACTTGTTAATTTCATTATTTCTTTAGTTTGTCCATAAACTCGTGGATGCTGATTGATTTATCTCTTGCTATGTATCAGCTTTGGTCTTTTAATTAAAATGGGATAATTTCTCTTTTTCTTTTCTTATGCAATTTAAAATGTCTTTTAACAACCTTCGTCAAATAAAATGTTTTTCAATGTGACTTTCTATAAATATTATGTGCAATAAAAATATAAAATATACAGGATATCCCAAAAAACGTAACCATTCTCAAAAGTAAGTAACATGTTTGCATTTAATGAATAATAAAATTAAATTTATAATTTATAAAATGGAAAGATTTTAAATTTATTATAGATATGACGATGTTTTTGTTTTAAATAAGTAATATATTATTGTCAAGACGATTATCTTTTAAATCTAAATTTTATTCATCATTTAAGTTTATTCATTAACCGAAAGCTTTACTTTTACCCGATAGGCAGTAATTGCAGTAGACTGAATATATTAACGAAATAAAAAACGACCAGAATGGATTGATAGACATGATAACATAATTTTGTTGCACGACAATGCTCGGTCTCATGTGGCTAAATTTGTCAAAAAAATCATTGGATATGACTGGACTCTCCATATTCTTCAAACATGGCTCCATCTGATTACGTCTTGTTTAGATCCATTGCATAAATTAAATTAACAAAAATTTTAATATCAGAAAACATTAATCATTTATTGATTCCTGCTTTCTCCACATCTCATGTTTTACCCTAAAATAATTTTTTGATTAATAATGACTATTTTTTCTTTGTCATCATTACAAAAAATATATATTAGCATAATTTATTTCTTTAAAATTAACATTGTGATCCAATAAGTTCCGGGCGAAGACGAAGGTTTAAAAAATTTAAACACAAAAGTGACTCTTAGTAAAAATTTATAATAAATACTTGTTCCCTTTGACTTTACTAAATGAAAATTATCACAAGTAACCAATCTCTTTTGGACGCCTAACATACATCAATTGACGACCATTTGTAAAAAAATTTTATTGTAAACAATTTACAAATAAATATTTTTAAAATTAAAATCGATTCAATTTTACATTGTGAATATTAATTTTGATAATTGTGCTTTGAGCGTTCACCCGTAATCCCTTTTGATCATAATAATTTTTGTTTAGTTACCAAAAGTCCCGAAATCGATTTTTTTAATCCAATCTTTTCATTTATTTAACTCACATTATTAGGAACTTAACAATAAATTAAAGATATTTGTCTAGGCAGATCCATGTACAACGGCTTGGGAGTTTACTAAAAAAATTAGGAGTCAGTCTTCTCCACCAACTTGGGAGAAATTGATATGTAAATAAAGGAATATATTAAAACTTTGATTAAGAACTTTGAAGATCGTATAGCGACTAAAGGAACCATAACGTATAAAAATTAAATCTTTACTAATTATGAATAAGTTCAGCAATGCCACAAGTACATCTTACTAAAAAATATTCAGTAAACAAATCTAAAAATAAAATATTATTTTTAATTTAATATTATTATTCATGATAGTGTGAAATGTTCGTAATCTTGGAGAAAAACTCAAATTCTTCTTGAAAAAAATAAAAAATAATTTTAAAAATAATGGAAAAATGACTGCGATCGTATTTTTATGGCTTTCTGGCTTTGAATGCAAAAACATATTATTTTTATAATAATACAAATATAAATATAATTATCAAATATAATAATTGCGTTATTATTACTTTATGGAAATAAGACAAATGTCAGCAAATCATTATAAAAATGGGATAAACTTAGAAATAATTAAAGGGTTTCCTTTTCTTTTAAAACATGCGGGCCTGGTGAAATATTTTATTTTTTTGGACTCCTTTCTAAATTAAAGAAGAATCTTATGTTTGATTATTGGCTATTTCGAAACTGGTTTTCCCGTTAAAGTTTTATACATAGGTATCATAGGTGAAGCTAGGGGACCCATTGAAATCATAAGTACTTATGGTCTTGAAACATTGATTTAAAATTGTTCGTTATTTACAGATTTTTTTCAAGACCAAATGAGAATAAATGAAGATAAAGAAATGAACCATCATATTTCATACGCTTTTTAAAATATAAATGTAAACAAAGAAATTAAGTGATAAATTTAAACAAACCTTTACGAATTTTATTGATTTATTTATATTGAAAAATGCTTATTCAATAAACAAATATTGGTAATGAAAATATGGGGGACAATTTTTGTGCCCACATATTTATACATCCACCATATAACCCAGACATCACCTCTTTCGATTAACATTTGTTTTGCTCTACGCGAAATTTCTTGAATGATAAAACTTTTAATAATTATGATGACGTCAAATCCAACTTGTTTCCGGTTTTTGCAGATAAAACCACGATATTTTTTGAAAGAAGAATTATTATGCTTCCTTATGCTGAAGTTGGAAATAGTTATTAGATAACAATGGAAAATTCATAATTTTATTAAACATATTGTGTTGTTCGGAAAGTTCGTGCGTTTTTTTATTTTATGAAAATCAAAGAGATTTTACAGAAATATTTATTTTTATTAACAACCATAATCACCATTCTGTAAAAACATTTATTGCCATCTTTTAGATAATATCATAATTCTACTTTCGAAGAAATATTTATCTTTTTGTCCCAGAAAGCTCTCCAAGTGCAGTTTGATGCTGGAATCTGTTACGAATGTTTTATCGACCGAGGCGCTTTGGAAGGATCAAATTAAATAATAATATGATGGTGATATATCAGGTGGATGGCATAAAACATTTCAGTAATTTTTCTTTGGTAACCAAAGATGTGTGTAGTTATCATAATGGAAGACTATATTTTTGATTTACCTATTCTGAACGTTACTTTTACATTGCTTTAATCAACTTTGTTAATTTCTCACAGTAAATATTGCAATTAAGTGTTTCATTTCTTGGTTGGATTCAAAAATTATTACTACTTTATAATCCCCAATATCGACAACATAACCTTTTTTCGGTGAATATTAGCTTTAGACGTCATTAGACCTGATTCATCATGGTTGTACTAAGATTTTCTGTGTTGAATATTATTGTAGACGATCTAATTTTCGTCCCTAGTTATAAAGTGTTTCTAAAATGGTTCATTTTGATCAGGCATTAAAAAAATATCTCAGGTACTAATGCGTATCAATAATTATGGTTTGATCAGATTATTTGGTAACCAAATTTTAAGCTTTCTCAAGCTTGGTGAATCTTCTTAAGGACCATTAAATCATCCACAATAATGTTACATGGTCACGGCATACTTCGTCTTGTAAGAAAAAATACTTCTGACATGTCCATAGTTTTATTATATCCTTTGCCGTAAACAACACACATGTCTTGAGGTGCGTCTTTATGGCAGTAATATAATAAAACATGACTGATATGTTCATTTTCATTATTTATTTTGAAATACAACCCAATTTAAATATCTTTTAATCGATAAAAATAAATTATAAATCTGATAAGCCAAATATTTAAATTTTAAGCCATATATAAAATGCATATTTCTCATTTGTTCAAGTGCATGAAATTAAAAAAAACTCGATGAATGTAAAAAACGCACTAACTTTCCGGTCAACCCAATATATTGTTTCGTGTCTTTTGTATCTTCAAAAAACATGGACAATGGCTTTCTTGCCAACCCAATAATAACACAAATTTTTTCCAATTATTATTATTAATTAATATAATGTAGATATTATTTTTTATTTTTGTTTTCCTTTTGATATTGGAGAGATTTCTGACAATTTTTCAATAAATTATTATATTTTACAACGAAAATTACTAAGAGAAAAACCGAGAAATCCTCTAGTGGAATTGTTGGGAGAATATAATATAAAATATTATCAGTATAATAATATTTCAGTTTCACATGGCAAACGCATCGTATGAAGATGAGAAAATTTGGATCTAAGCGAAAATATCTGCAACCAAGTCTTACGAGGAGTATGAATTATTTATTAATTCATCAATGTTCCGCCGCTTTCGTTTGGCCAGGCTTTATTTTCACATTCTCCGATGTCAGGGTAACTTTTTATTGGCAACCGACGAGCAGAATTTTCCTCACAGCGAAACTTCATCAAGGAAGGCCTGGGATTCTGCACGACAAAAACGATCATAAATTAATTATATTTTTCAATCTCTTCTTTTCACATCAAGAACGGATTCCGAAGTGTAAATCACCTTCCGCTTAATTCCGCATCCCATTCTCTAATCTCGTCCAAATTATAATTCTTCGGGATAAATTGTTAATTCTTTCTGCAATCAGCCCAGATAATATGTTGTGATCTGATCAGATCGAATTTCGTTGCCAAAAGATTTAGATTTTAATTTTCTGCTGGATTTGTGAGACTAATCAAAATTATAAGAAAAAATAATCTAATTTTTCTCTCGCTTTTCTCTTTTACCATGATCGAATGGAAAATCATTAACGAAATGGCATAACACTTTTCATGGGGGACCTTCAATTTAGAATCACTCTCACCATGGAGAAGTCAGTCTATTTGGTTCAATCCAAACAATGTTAAAATGGTGTTTTTGGGGATCTTGGACTTTACAAAAAATTGATCAGAATCACGAAGATAAAAGATAAAACAGGCATGTATCATAATGATTAACAATTTCGATCATGATCCGTGATCCGTAGAATAGTAGAGCTATGAGATTAATCTACTTTGAGCTGAGATTGATGTTCAATGAATCCTATGAAAGAATCTTGTCCTTACTAATTTCGAATGTAATATATAACAATAATCCAATCAAAATATAAAGATATAATATATATTAGAACTATCTGATCCTCCATGCTTATTTTTCTCAAGTACAATTAGATCACAGAAAAAATTACTGAATTCAATAAATATATAAAACAAATCATCAAAAACCAAAGGAAGACACAAACTCTGCATATCATTGAGACAATAAATATATTGTAATTAAAACTTCCCATTTTTATAATTAATTTGTTATTATTATTATTATTATTATTATTATTATTATTATTATTATTATTATTATTATTATTATTATTATTATTATTTTCATTGCTTTTACGCTTCCATAAAAAGAATTATAAGGTCCCAAATACTGTTTAAGAATTTTCACTTTAAATTTATAAAATAAAAAAACTATTTCAACAAAAAGTTTCCTTTCCCCTCTAATATGACAGAGAATAATGCTTCGGAAGTATTTTAAATTAAAACAAATTTATTCTAATGGAAAAATGAAACTGCGTAAAAATCTTTTTCAATGAGAACTGAATATTTGTTTTAATATAAAATCGAAAGAAAATTCCCGCGAATCTCCAAACTTGTTTTATGAAAGTAAATTCTACGGAGTTGCTGTGGAAATGAATATTTGATAGGATGTCAACAGGTTGAAAAGGTGCTTGTTTTTAATACTAATAGCAAACCAAAAGGTTAATAAAATAAATATATATTTTATATAAAACTAAAAATTATTCTGTGAAAGAGTTTCCATCACTCTCGATGCATTTTACCCGTTTCCCAGATACCTGACGTATTCCGGTCTGGAAAAAAGATGATGGTTTTTAATCTATATAATTGGAAATCGATTTTTCAACAACAATCACCGTTTTGAACTACAAATCAGCTAGGTGATATTGAAGAGACCTGAATAAATATCAGATAACGCTATATCAGACGAGTAAGCATGAGTAAGGAAGAGCTCCCAAATCCAAAGATGAAAAATGGTTCACGGTTGTCTATGAAGTATGTGGTCAGGCATTGTCAAGCAAAAGAATAATAGACTTTTTTCCAGGACCATCAAATTTTTTTAAGCACTTCTTTCATGTGAATCAATTATGTACCTTTCTGGTGTAACTGGTTCACCAGATTTCAGCAATTTATATTTGATTACTGCTATGTAATCCTACCAAATATACAGCTAATGTACTTCACAATAATCGAAGATAGTTCACCTGAAAGAACTCAAGATTGTTTTCGTTTTTGGCTATCTCAATATATAAAATTTTCATCTTGCGTAACGATCTTGTGAAAAAACTCCTTCTTAAATCTTGTTAGGAAGACTATGGGGCACCCATCTGCAAGTTTTATGAATCCTTCCCAACCGCTAATAATAGTAATAATTCCTTTTTTATAGATCCAGCCCTAATCGTCTATGATTGGTTAATTAAAACTTGGTGTTCACATTTGTTCTGATAAGGATTCTCTGACAATGAAATATATAAAATAAAATTGCAAAAATTTTTAATATTATTAATATTGTAATTGTTTATTTTGGTTTTTCGAGGAGATTTTTTATAGAAATTTATTGATCCACATCGTACATCCATCATGATTCAATTCCAAAAAAATTTCCTCGATCAATATGATATTATTAAAATTAAATAAATTAATAAATTAATAAATGGAATTTGGTGAACGGCCGTGTTCACCCTGGAATAATCTATGAAAGATTTATTCTTAATTAATTTTCCTTCACATTACTCCCGGTCACACAGTCTTATTCGACTGCTTTACCCAGCAGCATAGAGGCAGGTGTTTTGGGAGCAACGTAAGCTCGGACGTCTCGTGAAGAATTCGACGAAGACTGGATAAACAAATGAATTTTATTCATTTTATATTTACTTATTTCGTTCGTATAAATTTGTAAAATTTGCTTTTAAACTTATTTGGACATTTTCAGAAATATTTATGCCTATGTCGAACTTTAAATATTGATCGTGTTCCAATAGAATTTTATCGTTAGGATGACAAAATACTGACAAAACAAACGACTGCTTTAAAAACTGATTAAATAAACAAAAACCATTTTATTATGAAAATAATAAGATCATATAGCAATAATACTAAATGATAATGATAATAATAATAATAATAATAATAATAATAATAATAATAATAATAATAATAACAATAACAATAATAATACTAATAATATAAATAATAGTAATAATAGCAATATTATTATTATTATTATTATTATTATTATTATTATTATTAACATTAACGAGTCTTGGAATACTTTTCCTAGTAAATGGTCAAATTATTATTATTTCTGGGTAACTTGATGATTACTTAGATTAATCAAATTTAAACAATAAGGTTAATATTAATATTGAGAAGAACTATCGTTTTCCAAAGTGTCTCTTGCTTTGGTTACCTAGTGGTACAAGAAGACTGAACAAAGAAAACTTTTGCAAATAAAATTTTTTTAAAAAGTATATCTGTTTTTTTTGTTTGATAAGTGCTGGTATCAGCTTTATACAACATCTAAAACTTTTTTGGAAATTATTTTTGTTACCTAATCCAAGAATCTTGAGTATATTCTGATACATATACCTGGCTAAATTACTTTACCAAAATGATTTCATTAATTATTATTTATTTTTCCTATTAAATCATCCCATTATAAAAGAGGTCGATCAAAAATTGCTTTGCGAAAATCATTTTATTATCAAAAAATATTAATTTAGAAATTAAGTGGTGTTTAAATATTCAAATTGATATTAAAACGGGCAATTTCATTTGAAATATTGGGTACACTGTCAAAAACCAAGAAAAAATAATTTATTTCATTGTTACTTATCCGAAACAGACAAAACAATTAAGAGATTCCCGACAAAAAAGAATTTTTCCCGTTATAGTCTTACAGTACAATCAGATAACTGAAAAACACAAACTAAGACAGCGTGGTAACGTGTTGCTTCACCCTAATATTAAATAATTGAACAAAAAGCTCAAAACAAAAATGATTTGAAATCAAACTCTTTCTTAAGTTGATCTTTGTATTGCTATTAATAATTTATGGGGTTTACACTTCCATTCAATCACTTTCAGCCTTAACTTTTTTGTAATTCTGTCAAGCATGCGTGACATTCTTATTGTATCCATAATTTATTTTTTACTGGAATCCTGACAACATACATGTAGCGAAAAGTTGTTTCCATAACAACAGTTCACAAATAAACAGCTACGCCAAAGTAGAATGTGTTAAGTACATTAAATTATAGTCAAAATGATGATTATAATGTACTTGTGAAATTATCAATTGTCGTTTTTCTAACCATCCAACTATTTGATTGTCCAATCATATTCATTTTTGATAATATTGATAATAATAGATCAGTTAAACAATCCACATATTCATCAACCAAATATTAAATATTATAAATATAATCTCGAAAATAAAATCTTTAGAAAAGGATGAAATTAAAGTGTAAACTCTGTATTTTTGTTCCAGATAAATAATATTATAAATTAAATACATTGGTTTATATTTATATTTTATATAATTAATAATTTTAATTACAATTTTATGTTTTTTTAATTTTATTAATCTTTTTAAATTTAATTAAGAACTTCATCGAATTTTAATTAATCTAAATAAGTTATGTTATTTTATAGGCTCATATACAAAATGATCTCTGGCTGAAAAAATAACAAAAAATATTGGTAAACATTTGGAATTTGTTTATATTATCAATATTATTTTAGAAATTCAGTATTACAAGATTGTGTTTTAATAAAGTCAAAGAAAGAAAAGTTTTAATTTTTAATTCAGAAATTTTGTTTTAACACTAGAAAGAAAATCTTTTAAAATTTGAATTTTATTTGTACAAAAAGATTTTGTAAAAAATATTTTTAATTCAAAATACCTTGTAAATCATCTTGGCCTTTTCGTTCTACGGTTTGAACCCGATTTTCGAATGTAAGACGGTGAAACAATCTTTGGAACTTTTTCATCTGAATTTTGGATTAAAAGACTTCGTAAATATATGATTCCAGATTGATGTTATCTATTAAATTTTACATTAATTAAAATAAAAAATTTAATTAAATTATTAAAAAAATATAATTTATTACCATTTTAAAAAATAATAATATTTATTATATTTTTAATAATATAATATTATTATTTATTATATTTTTTAATAATATAATATTATTATTTATTATATTTTTTAATAATATAATATTATTATTTATTATCTTTTTTCATAATATAATATTATTATTTATTATCTTTTTTAATAATATAATATTATTATTTA
>JBBMKC010233700.1:0-11338 GCA_037834085.1 Bipalium vagum | reverse complement strand
ATAATAATAATAATAATAATAATAATAATAATAATAATTATTATTATTATTATTATTATTATTATTATTATTATTTATTTTTATTATTATAATTACTACTACTAGTATTATTAATTATTATTATTAGTATCAATAATAATATTATTAATACTAGTTATGATTAATACTAGTATTATTATTACCAGTAATACTATTATTATTATAATTATTTATAATTATTATAATTAATATAATTATTATTATCAAAAATTTATTATTATTACTAATAGTAATATTAATATTAATATTATTATTATTATATAATATCAAAGGTTGTAATTAAATAAACCTCGTGAAAATAAAGAACATTTTCGTGTTTTTATCCATTCTAATAATTTTGATAATTTTTTTTTATAAAAAATTAAGAATATTTCTTGCCTAAATGTGATCATGAGGCAGACATTTTAGTTTTTATATTTAATGATCGTAAAAAATTGTTTTGCGAAAAAATATTTCTGTCGTTAGTAATAAAATAAAATATATCGATTCCAACGTTTTTATTTACATTTTGTTGTTTTAATGTTGAATAGTTTGTTTTAATTACAATTATTTAGGGCCTTTTTGGTTTATTAGTTTCTTATGGCAATTATATCAGTATAAAGACAAAATTATCATAGTATAGACATAAAATTTTCAGAAATAAAACTGTAGCAGATTATAATCGAATATATTTTAATATTGTGAACACGATCAATTAATATTTTGAGGAAACGCTTTTTATCAATTTACAACAAAATTTAATAAAATTATTTTTATTAAATAATTTATTTATTATTTTATATTTTATTATATATTATAATTAATTATAATTATTAATTAATAATAATAATAATAATAATAATAATAATAAATAATAATAATTAATTATTATAATTTTTTATTTATTTTTTATTATTTATTATTTTTATTAAATAATTTTAGAAATTTTTTTCATAATAAACATTTCAGTGATTAAATGGTCGTATAAGTTTATTATGAAAATATTTTATCAAATTCTGGTTGGTTAAAACTATACATTTTATTTTTAAATAATCAAAACACAAACTAACAATCCATTGGCTTTTATTTTCTACTATTTAAATATTAATATCTGATTACCGTTTTTTTATTAATAATACATCACATATCTTTTGTTCCTCGTTATTATTGAGATTGGTCATAATTACTTTTAATTCTTGTGCGCTAAGGTTTTCAAAAAACGCAATTTTTTGAGTGGACTAGAATTATACTGATGCTGTTTAATTGGAAGTGTTCCCTAATGCGTGTTCTGAAGTGACACAGTGTTTGTAGGCTATTACACCTGAGGCATTTAAATTGATAGACAATATTAGTTGCAATGTTACAGGCGTTGGCGTTTTAGTTCTTAAATATCTTCTTGTCTTATGATGTTCTTGAGGGCTCTAAACCGTATTGAAAATGATATTTTTAGTACCTTGTACTCCCTCTTTTTAATTTCTTTCGAATTTGAATCGCTTTTGTTCACGTTTCTATTAATTATTAATTTGCTGAAACGTTTCATTGCTGATCTTTTAGATCTTTTTAGATCTTTTCTTTGGTAATCTTCCTTTAATAATATCCAGTTTTTTACCTCTCTCTATATAGTCTGATTTTAATGGCCTTAATCTATACATACATATATACTTATACTATAATATATTATTATTAAATATATATTGTCGGTCTATGAGGCTGAAATAACGACTTTCAAAGAGTGCGAACAAAAATGCGCACACATCGTACGACGCGGCATCTTTACCAAGAAAAGAACAAATAGATTTGCATGCTGTTGTTGCACTTTTCCCTTGCCGAAATTCATATCTTATATATATATATATAACAAAATTAATTATATATTATAAGTACCTTGTCTATTACCATGTTAGACACTGCTGGACCGAAAGTTTTTGGACATTTCAGATTGATCTTCTTGAAAACATGATGCCATATTAATAATTGATTTAAATATTGATCACAGATTGAAATATTAAAACAACTGTATTAGTTATATAAAATAATAACAATTTTGAATTATTTATTTGGACACCGAATATATTTATTATATTATATATTTTATTTAATTCATTTGAATTTTTTAATATTTATATTCGTTTTAAAATTGTTTTAATTAATTTCGATTTAATTACAAAATAAATAATAAATAATAAAAATAAAAATTAATTAATAATTTTATTTCAACCGAAAGTCACATATCATTATATATATAAAGTAATGACTGAAAACCAATATAATAATTTTTTAATTATCATTTTGTTTAAATACTCGTGATGAAACAAGTTTCATTTATGGAAAATAATTTTAGACATTGCAGTTTTTATTTATTATTATTTTTTTATTATTATTTATTTTTTTGTTTTAATTAACTGATTTAATTTAAAACTGATCTCAATAAAAAAATAATGTCAATTAATTCAAATATTTTATTTCAACGCAATTTTAGAGTCCATTATAAGAAAATAATTTCTGGAAATTTATAAAAATCGAAAAAATATTCGTTAATTATGGTTTTTGTTTAAATCTTTGTGGTGAAATAAAGTTCATTTATGGAAAAACAGCAGTGGAATTAAGAATTAAATCCGTCAGACAAACACGACTTGTGAAAAGAAGTCATTAACGACTTGTTGAAAAAGTAATTAATTTGCTTGATTAATCTATACAACTTAACCATATTCTCATTGCAGATCCGATCAGATTCCCAGAACATCGGCAAAAATAATCCAAAAATGAGATTTTAAATTGTCAAGCGAGAAAAATTTCTCTTGCGCCGTTTCAGCTGGATGTTGGTGCTTCAAAACAATTCCTTTTTTAATATCGATAATAAATTAAGAGAGAAATTTCTCTTACAATTCTACGAAAACGTTTATTGAAAAGTTTTTTTTATTATTGATAAAACATTTTCCATAACGTTTCCCGCTTTTTCGTAATTGTTTATTATCATAAAAGTGATTTTTTTATTAAAAATTAAAAAAAAAGATTTCATTGATTTTTATCAAGAAATATTTTTTCACACTTAAAATATTAATTATACAAACATTTTTTTTGCTATTAGGTTAGTTAGAAATGTTTAGACTCACAGAAAAAAACACTTTATTGGTTAAATATAATATTATAATTAATTTTTCAACTGGAGAATTCAATTCTTAAAGTGATTTTTCGCTAGACTTTCGAAATACCCTTCTACATCTGCTAGCGTATTGAGAAATTCTTTCAATGAAGAATTTTTTTAAGTTAAGAAATAAAGAAGATATGATGAAGTTGGATGGATCCGTTCAGGTGACATATAACTACAGAACTGTCATATAAAATCAATCGTTCCACATCAATTTCAAAATGAAGGATACAATTGATATTTTCTTGATCCGTGACAGTTTTTGGACGATCAGCTTGTGCAACCTCTTGAATTCAGTTATTCAGTTTTCTATAGTTAAATATGAAAGTGAAAAAAACATAAATTGTGTCATCGAATATCTGTTTACTGGTTATACCTTTTCATAAAAACATTCAATTATTGCACAATGCTTAAATTTCCCCTAATTTAAAATTATACCAATTGTTTTAAAGCAATCAATAGAAAATTTGATTGATCAATATTCTAATTTTAAATATTGACATATGCAATAATCTACTTAAAATAAGCGAATAAATTTAATATCTATTTTTTCTCTTTAAGTTTGAATTTAAAAAACTTTCAATTTGCATACGGCAATAAAACAAAAAAATTGATTATGTAAGTTATCAATGCAAACAATTAATAATAACTACGACTGAAATTGTATTTAATTCTACAATTTCCTTAATTTTTTTCTCATTAATATACTTAGAAAGTCACATTTCGCAAAAATCAGAAGAATTTTACAATTATTAAAACAAAATATCAATAAAATGAAATAATTTAACATGAATAATAATAAATAACAGAATTTCATCAAAAACAATTTAACATAGAAGTAACAAATAAGAAATGTAAATAAACTCACGTTTCTGTCATTCGAGAATGGAACTGCAGAATATAATAATACTAATGATAATTTCTTTTGCTTTCAGTCACTCATTTTGTTGGAAACGCAATTTCATTGGGCAGCCAATCAGATTTCACCGAGTGGGAATGATATCCAATTTGCATGTTGATGAATATATCCCCTCGCAAAGCATGGGATTTAGTGGGATTGAAAGCCGTTCTGACATCTTTTTCTGACAAAAAAGAGGAAAAAACTTTTTCATGTAAATATATACTTTTGTTGAGATTTTCATGCAAAAATATCCCTTTAGCTTTCTATTAATGTAATCTGGAAGAGATTTAATGAAAATGTCCTCCAGGTTTAATGAAGTAAAAAAATTTCCAAATTATAATTTAAATATTTTTTTCATTTTTACCCTGAAGGAAATTGAATTTTTATTAATTAAATGTTCCTGGTTGTTGGGAATATTTGGACATTATTAATTTCAAAAAGATTTTTTACGCAATTAATAAATAAATAATATTTTATTATAGTTATAAAGTGAATTTAATCTAATTAATTTCGGTAATAAAAACTTATAGTTTTATCACTTCTTGTTTCAATTTCCATAATGGTTTTTTTTCATAAAAATTTCAATAAATGGAAAAGACTAATAATAAATAAATTAAACTTATTATTATTTTTTTTTTAAATTATCAAAAATTAAATAATTTAATTAATAATTGTAAACGGGTTGCATTAGATTAAATTTTTAATAAAACGAATAAATAATAAAGTATATGATAATCGTACCATTCAAAATAATTATACACTTAACTGATTTGTACGTGTATATCCATTTTCAGTTTATAAGGACTTTAAATAACATTTTTTAATATATAACTACTTTTAGGTTCATCAGAAGCATCTTCAAATAAAGGAACCTAAAAATAGTCAGTAATTAAAAATTAATAAATAATAATTCATTTAATAATATTTAATTAATTAATAATTAAATAAATAATAATGTTGGGGTCTACAGTAAAACTGGTAATCAACCAGACTGATCCAACACAAACCTCCAAGAAAAAGTTTCCAGACGATTTCAAGAAATCTCAGAAACCGATGGAGAGTGATGACAGCTTTCCGAAATTAATAATCGATATTGGAAACATTTGAAATTGATATTATTTTACTTTTAATTGATTTTGTGCATGAGAAGGCTTTGTAATGTCTACTTTCTTATTTTTATATTTCATAAAAAAGTATGTGAATTTATATTTTATGTTGAAAAAAAATATTATTTAAATAATTAAAAATTATTATTTTATAAATAATAATCATATTAAAATATAAATACAGATCAATAAAATATATAAAAAGTGGAGTTAAAATATTAACCCACATGATTAATTATTATTATTATTATGGAAACTTGCTATAAATAAATGATGTGAAAGTAGGGTTCTTAAATATAGTAAGTTCTATAATATAAGAGCTTACTTAAGATAGTAACCACCTACGCTAATTCTATTTTTAGTAAGAAAACTTAGCTAAAATAGAAACAACCCACACATAAATTTATACTTAGTATGTTAAAATTTTTGATATCAGGACTTCTTCGACTATCGTAAAGTCAAGAAGGTATTTTATTAATAAAATAATTGTTTGGATTGTTGAATATTAATTGATTGTGAATTAGATTTCTAACCTTGCATTTGTTTTCGATTACAAGTTTCCAACGATTTCTTAAGCTAATTATGATAAATTCATTTAAAAGTTTGGGACTTTTCTGCAAAAACCTCAAAACTCTTTTTGAGATCATCAATTGAATTAAATTGTGGTTTTCCAGATTATTTTAAAGAGATCAGAATAGATAAAAATTCAAAGAAGTTACATCTAGGGAGTGATGTAAGTGCTACATTGCTTTCTAACGTAATGTGCGGTAAAAACATGGTTGTTAGCAATGGTGATAAGGAGAACTCTTGATCTCTATCTAGCAGAATGAAATTCCCAGAACGGAATACATAACCGAGTTTATTAGCAAAGTCATCGTATACACTAAATATTTTACATAAGAAAAAGTAAATAAATACCAGTAAACTATTGATTTCGAGATTGTTACTGTATGAAAAAATATAAAGTAATAAAAATAGATAAGAAAGAAAGCAGCTTTATAAAAAGTTTTATATAATTTTCTCATTATTTATCATTAATAATCTCATAAAATTCCTTATAACAATAAGGTATATTTATTATAACACTTCACATCTGTACAGTGTACATTAATTAGATTTATATATACAATAATTTTTTATGTCATACATGCATCCAGATGAGATACAGAGTTACTCCTCTGTTGATGATCCAATGTAGTTGATCTGCACTAGCAGAATACTCTGTTGTCCTCACTGCTGATATCTTCAAAAAATGTTATACATATCTATTGCACAAAAAAAATTAATATTTTGTCCTAATTCCGTTATTCTTAAGAAGTAGCTGCACTCTTGATTGTCTGCTTTTGACAGAATTAATGGCTGTCTGCAGAACACTTTTATTGTTATGCCACAAATATTAATTTAATCGATCATTTAATTTATCGATCATTTCACATCTCTTAGTCACTCTTTCTAGAGTGAGCTAATATTGCCTAAGGCTTTGAAAGATTATATTCTAATTTTTTCTATTCAAATTGTGTAAGTTGTTCACTTAAATCTTTTTTTGAAATATACGTACAAGAACTAAGTCAATTATTTTTAATTTTAGAAAACAATGGAGCATAAATGCAGAGAAATATTGATCGTTTGAAGAAATTACGTTAATCAGGAACCTTCCTCTTAACCAATTTGAATATTACGGGTTTCGTTTCTGTTACATGAGACTTGAAAACATTTTGGGGTTGAAAATATTTATATATAAAACCGTGAAACTGTCATTTTGGAAAATTGATGAATTAATCAAATTATTTTGTTTCAAACTTCAGAAGAATCAGTTCAATCACATCGGATTCCTCTTGAAATCACAATTTACAAATGATACAGATCTTTTACAGTTTCGTTGATAACGAATTAAGAAAGAAAACAAAACGAGTTCCTTTCAGGAATATCTTTAAGATTTCAGACTTTTTCTTCAAACAGTCTGTTCAGAGATTAAATTTTACAATTACATGTATAGAACCTAAGAATGAGTAGTATTGTGAGAAAAAAAGAACACGTATTCATTATTGACACAGCTTGATAAAGATAGACCTTGATAATTGGCTCGAATTATACTTTTAGTTATACCATAGCCCACGAGCCTTATTCAATGATTTTTTTAGGTTAGCGCTTTTATTAATCAAATATATAAACAAACTGTTATGGGTTTTTAAACAATTATTGTCCCTTAAAATCGTTACTGAAATTATTTTAATAATTGATAGTTTATCACTAGCTTCAGTGTTTACTATTTATTTCCAGTATTAATTGTAATGAATACTAATTACTTTAATTAATAATAAAAAAGTAAATTTGTTGTTTTGTTTTCTTAAAACTTTAAATTAATTAGAAACACAATAATATTTATATTATGTGAGTTTTTGAACATTGTTCAAATATAATAAACGGTCTGTAGATGAGACCTTAGATAAGAAATAAAAGAAGAAATGAAATTGGTTAAATAAAATAGAAATTAAAAAGCAGTTTAAAGAATCAAATTAGGATTTTATCAAAAGAAACATTCAAAACTTGAAATTTGACAACCTTGATAATTACTTTAATTAATATATTAAAACAATTACCTAATAATCTTAATTCCATTTCCTTTTGCATAAGACTTCTGAATTCTTTATAATATTACTTTTGAATAAAAGCTTAAAAATTAAAAACTGAAGGCTTGCATTGAATTTTAACTTGATCAAAACAAAAATATTTTAGATAAAGTAATATCAAATATGTAATCGACGTAATTTTTTTGCTTGATAATTCAATCAAATTCTGTTAATTGTTAAAATTGTATCATTATTTTAAAAAAATAAGAAATAATTGGTAAAAACAGAATTTAAATGTATTAACCATAGGAGTTTAATTTTAATTACAGCTAAATTAGACAGACCATTCTTCGAATTCTACAATTAATGTAACATTTATTTATTTAAATTTAATTACGTCCAAAATTTGTACTACTTAATTCATTAATGTACATGGCCTTTCGATACTCCTACTGGAATATTAGTGCAGTTTCAATTGTTTGAGAAGGCTATCCCTTGTTGAGAATGGGTCCATTTTCCTGCAATTGTCGCATGCTTAACAGAGCTCATACAACGTGGAAATTTGTAAATGGTAATTGACAGTGAGACAGGTGCACTCTAGTTAAGCTGATGGGGACTTGTTCATTGGCCTTCATTGAAATTAATGATTTATGAGGGAATGATCCATTCGTTGGAGAAGATGGAGAAAAGTGATAGTTTATGGAAGAAAGGAAGGAAGACTGGTTTGTAGCAGAAAATTTTATGTGTCTCAACCATATAGTATCTATGAGTATCTCAATTGAATCTAGATTGCAGTTATGCAATCAACAAAACTTTTTCAGATAAATGCGAAAAGGGCATTATCAACTTGAAAATGCTGGTAGTAATTCGGAAAACTGTCCATTGTGCCACTTTCAAAATTCGTATCAAAGTGGTATCCGGTGGATCGATAAATTACTATTTAGATGAATATGATGACGAAGATGAAGAAGATCTAGATGATGATTTAGATTTTTAATAAATGTTTTGAATAATACAGCTTAATAAGATCGGAGACAAGGAAATATCTGCTTGGTCTATTATTAAAATTTAATGTTTAAATAAATTTTAGTGGTTTTATTCATTTTTTAAAGATTTTAAAGGAAGGAAAATGGATTCCTCACCAATTGAATGAAAGAAAACCAATAGGTAATCAGTAACATGCTCTTACAACGTCAAGAAAGAAAGTCTTTCTTCCATTGACTATTGACAGGAGATGAGAAGTTGATCTATTTTGAAAATCCCAAACGTACGAAAGCATGGGTAAGATCAACCATCAAAACAAACTGCATGACCAGGCCGCTTCGGAAAGAAAACAATGCTTTGCGTCTGGTGTGATCAGCAAGGCGTGGTGTACTATGAGCTTCTCAAACAAGGTGAAAAGTTAACTCAGAGAGGTACCAAAACCAAGTAGCCCAGCTGAATCAGTCTTTTAATGTAAAACGTCCAAAATGAGCGAATAAACATGGCAAAGCCATTCTTCTACATGGCAATGCAACGCCTCAGACTTCTAAAGCAGTTAAAAGCATGTTAAGATTTGAGATGGGAAGTACTCACCCATCCGGTGTATTCAATAGATCTTGCTTCTTCCGATTTACACCTATTCTGTTCAATGGCACATGGACTTGTAAATCAACACTTCAAATTGTTTGAAGATATCCAAAATTGAGTCCCTGGGTGGTTCTCCTCAAAACCAAAAAAGTTCTTTTAGAATGGCATCCAGAAATTGACTGAAAGATGGAAGAAATGTGTGAATAAAAATGTCCATTATTTTGAATAATTTATTTTTTATTTTTTTCGAAATTACCATGCTTAGGTTATTAAAAAAATCCGCATTATTTATTTGTATTCAAAATATTTTCTAGCCAATAGTTTGTTTACTTTTTGTATTTTATGTATGTATACAGTGCTGAAAAAAGTCATGTTCACATCCAAATAATATAATGAAATAATAGAAAACTTGATATTTATTTATTTTTAAACAACGATATCCAAACACATTTAATATTAATATACATAAAAACTGGAATTTCGGATTCACCGTCAATATTTTGTTTGCAGACCATTGGATGCAATAATTGCTTGTATATACCGTGGCACAAATTCCATCAAGTTGCGGGTTTCCTCTCGAGTGATGAACTGCCAAGCATTATTTAACTCATTAAATAATTGCTCTAGACTGCCTGGTTTCTTTCCTTGTACCTTCCTAAAGAGAATATTCCATAGGTTATCAATGGGATTTAAGCCTGGAATTTGGGCTGGTCAATCCAAAAGTTCCACATGTGTGCGAGCAAGAAAGTCAGTGACCAGTTTAGCCTTATGACTTGGAACATAGTCGTGCTGAAAGATAAATGGTTTATTACGGCTAAATAACTCTCTTGTCGATGGCAAAATTTGATTCTCCAGAACATCTATATACAAATGTTGATTCATAATCTCGGTGCAGTGGAAGAAGCGACCAACCCCAGCCAAGGACATGCATCCCTACACCATGAGTTAGTCTCCTCCAAATTTCACTGTTTTATTGATACATGTTGGTTATTACTTTTCATTTTTTTTCTTTGTACATAGATGCGTTTACGTTCATAAAATAATTTTTTATGCTCTCATCACTCCAAAGAATGTGCTTCGATTGGCCTGCCGTCCATGAAAAGTGGTAGAAAGCGAAAGCTAACCTCTTCTAGCGATTAGTCTCTGACAACAATTGCTTTTTGACAGCCACACAGCTACGCAATCCATACTTAGGGAGAAAATATTTCTTACGGTTGCTGCTGTAAGAGAAACTCAATAGTAATTGTTAAATTTCATTTTTAGTTCAGAAGATATTAGACGCCGATTTTCGAGACTTGTGCGGACTAAGGCACGTTAATTTTACTAAAAATAATTTATATATTTAATTTAAAAGAGAAACCAAAAATAATACCATCACCTTGACATCAGTGTCATTAATTATTTTTTATAATTTTTAGGTGACTTAAAAATAACCGAATTTCTGATTCATAGTAAGGTACGTGGTGTGAACAAAAATTTTGGAGACTGCTACAGAAATAAAAATGATACTTAGATATGAATACGATACTATTTATAGTAAATGAACTATATAGGTAAGCAAGGAAGAATATTGCAGTACATGGTACCGTCATTAAATGTATCGCTAAGGAAATTGCCAATCAAGTAGATTTCTCAAACTTGAAAACGGTTAGTTAAGCAATTTAAGTAACGAAATAATAATGAAAATTAAATATTATCTGGTGAGAAAAGTCGGCTGATTATGGAACAGTGAAGGAATTTATGAAGGTTTTTAAAAATAAGTGAATACGACGCTTGTAATATTTTAAAATGGCACTCTTTTAAAAAACAGTACTTCAAAAACGCTTTGTGGAACAATGAGAACCATGTAATGGAATAAAGCAATAAAAAGAACCGTTGACATTATATTATGTGTTAATGTCTGGTGAAAAATTGAAATCAACTATTATTGAAAAATGTAAAATTGGGTCCATTCAATATTTATTGATCACTTTAGTAAAAATGAATGGACGATTAAAAAAATTTCTCAAGCATATCTCTTTAAGGT
>JBBMKC010233689.1:0-11340 GCA_037834085.1 Bipalium vagum | reverse complement strand
AGTATACAGGTTTTCAATTAACACAGGTGACAATAACTTATATTTACAGTGTACGAAATTAAATGTTCAAATAAAAGGTGTTCAGCTAACAAAGATGTTCATTTATGCAGGTTTCACTGTACAACCAGAATTAGGACAACAAAACTCATTTGAAAAACGAACAAAATTATAATATAATAATTATTTAATTACAATATTTATACAGCTAATAAAATTGATCCAGACTTTATTTAGATAATTTTAAAATAATGAGTAGTTTGAACAATTAGTTTGGATCAATCTTTTTTAAATTAATACCTGAATTTTAAATTAATGACTATTAAATTTTTATAGTTTTGAAAATTTAGATTTTTTGTTGGTTATTAGACATTTTTAGTTAAAATTTAAAATAAAAAGACCAAACAAAATTTTGATAATTTTTTGTAAATTAAATAATTTACATAAGACAAAATTGGTTAGATCCTTTTTTGGACAGTTTGTTAAAATAATCGGAATTACTAAAAAATATTTTGGTCTTATCTCATTATTACAAATGACAACCCAGGAATAACTCATATTACAAATTAATAAATAACAACATTTTAATAATAATGCCCTTTTGTAAGTGAGTAAATAAAATTATACCAGTTTATTAAAAAAATTGTTGATTTTGAACTAAACATAATAATAATAATTTTGAACTAACCATTATAGATCGGGACGATTTATAAGAATTGATTACCAAAGTACTGATGCATGACGATATCGGTTTAAGTGATTATTTTCGCAAAATGAGGCGTTTTATAAAAAAATCCTTGGCGAGACAAGTATTTATTTAGTGTACATTTCCACTATATATTTCTGAATATTTTTCTATATATTTTGAATAAAAACAAATAACATTAATTGCTAAATTATTAATACATTTTACAGGAGATGAATAAACTTTTGGATGGTACAGTGTTATGCGAAGAATTTTTATGCAGTCTTATCCTGCTTGGTCACACTTAGCTGACTATGAAAATTTAATTCATTTTTATAATATCTTTAAAGTTAATGAAAAAAGTCTTTATACACTTATTGAAATTATTATTAAGAATTCATATAATCAAGAGTTAAATAATGTAATTCAACCACATGATAACATTTCAAAAAGTAAAATGAAAATTTTGGAAAATCAACTTAAAAAAATACAAACATTTAATCGATGCAAAAATGTACTAAAATTATTTTGTGATAAATTTTGACGAATTTTTTCGAATATTATTGCAAAACTTTTCATAAAAATATTTTTTCTATAATCTTATTTTGCTTTTTAAATTTATTTTTAAAATTAAATGATTAAGATTATCATATCCAACTTTTTTCGCAGATATATACTTTCTCAGATTTACAAATTAATCAAATGAATATTTAGGTTTATAAATCTGAAAACCTTTTCCTTTTCCTTTTCGTTGTTCTAAAAGTTTAATATGTCTACCTTTTCCTTTGACAACATGTGGTAAATCTTTTTACTTCTTCTAGTTTATGTTTATAATTTCTCTTACCTTTTAACATTAATCTAAGATCATTTGATAAAGTATATGATTGATCTATTACTTAATTTTTATTTCATGTTCAACTTTATTTAATATCATTATGTTTCTATTTATTTTGGGTGTTATTGTTTTTGTTAAATTGTTCTAATTTATATTTAATTTAATTAATTTATATTTTAGTGGAATCTCTTCTAGTATCAAATATTTTTAATGTTTTATCACATCTTTCATTTCGGTCGAGAAAAGGATCATTTCGGTTTCTTTCGAGTCTTGAACAAATTTCAATGCGATCCGACTTGTTTTTTCAGCTAGTTGGTGGGGAACCCATTTGTCAAGTTTAAAAGTGAATAATAACGCTTTCAGTCGGTTTCTTATGACTGTATCGCTTATATTTAACTCAGAAACAATTTGTTTAGCACTAATTAATTTGTTTTGTTCAAGAAGGACCATAATTTGATAATCCTCCAACTCTTTTGGTCTTCCAATGAAAATCGCCACTATTGAATTTTTTGAACGAATTTTGCACTGTTTGCAGTTACATTGTTCCTTCACCAAGCACCTCGTTAGGTTTTGACACAGTTTCATTTAAGATTGTTATTTTTCGATTCGTAATAAATAATTTCTCGAATTTGTGAATAAAGTTACTATAATTAAAAATACAAAAACTAAAATAATATAAATACTGAAGTGTTTCAGTATCGAACACACAAAATAAACACGAAAAAGAGTTTATAAGAATCACTCAGACAAGACGAAAACCCGATGAATTCCAGATGAAATCAGTAACCAAGGACGAACACTATTTGGAACTCGGCGAACACTATTCAGACGAAAATAAGCCAAACAGAAATAATCAGACAATAATCTCAGGGTCCAGCTTCAAGGAGAAAACTTCAACTTTTAGTAAATTATTTCATTGTGATAATCTTATTAGATTTGACTAAAAATCTAAATAGGCTTTTATTATTATTAAATTAAATAAAAATAAAATAAATTTTGGGTTTCACACTGCTCACGGGTGAACCGATAATCAAATAAAAATATTAATTAAAAAACAAAATTAAAATCTATAATTCGATTACGAATTATAAGTCATTAATTAAATTAAATAAATACTAAGGATTGGACAGCTACCCCAATACCTTAGGATCAAATAATTATTATCTTTTTTCTTACTTCCTAGTATTTTCTTTTTTGTGTTCTTCACGTATAGTAGGACGGAGAACCAAATTTTTATCTGAGGGCCCTTGAGAGTAAGATATCGAAGGGTGATCTGACTTTTTTATTAACTCCTTACCTCGGGTTTTAACTCCAAAGTAAAATTTTACTAAAAAATAAAGTTGTCAGATTTATATCAAATATATATTTATAAAACAATTTGTTAACTCAGTTGATCGATTAAAAGTTTATCGTTTTAAAAGTTAGAAAGTTTTGCAATCAATATTTGTTTAAAAGTTTAAAAGGTTCAAATTTTGTAATCAATATTTTTATTGTCACTCAAATTTTAACTTCGAACATACGCGCAATAAATCCTTCTGAATTTAAATATATTTTATGTTAAGTTCCTAAAAAGTCCACTATCGATATTCTTAACACAATAAATGTAAAAAGTCCAATTTCGATCTTCTTAACCCAACTAAAATTTAATAATCATTTCATATCATCTTTTTAGTGAAACTTAACAATATCTTTAAAAAAAAATAAATAAGTCCCATCTTATTTTTGTGTCTTATCAGATAGTTGACTTACTCCATCAAGTTGAAAAAGATTTCTAAAAGGAATTATACCACCCAAGATCATAATAATTATTTAGTGATCGAAAAATAACAATTCTATCATTTTCGTTTTCATGCTTATCTGCAACAATTATTGTTGTTCTTGAACTTGATCATCTATCCTAATATATCTTATTCTATTGTCATTTTTGTCAATTTTAAAATAATTTTTATTTAAATTATCATATTAAAAATTTATTATTGATCTAATCAAATCATGTCAATATTTGGAATTATATTACAGTAACTACTCGTTAAATGTCATGCACGTTATTTGTCAGTCTCGTTAAATGTCATCGATTCCAAAATATTCGATAGATAGATTTTTTTGCAAAGTTTTGAGAATTAGCAGCACTCTAATTCTTATAATTTATACCTTTACATTTAGGAATTGGTACAAGAAAAAATTCAAATATTATCCCCTCAAAAAATAATTCTTCTACTGATCGTTAAATCCTTCATAACTTGTTAAACAAATAACTAATAACATTATCAATAATTGTTAAAGGAAAGCATCCGTAACCTGAATAAATAATATGTCGAGGTGCTAATTATACTCTATAATTATTACTATTTTTCGTTATGTCGTATAAAATAAAACTTAAGCATCTTGTAAAAATTTTTTCTGTTGTATCGCGCGGTGAAATTCTATATCGAAAAAATCGTTATCTAGTATTTCTATAATAAGGACAATTGATGAAAGAAGTTGAATTAAAATCATCTAGTTGAGATTCTTGGAATAAGTTTTATGGAAAAAGATGTTCTTCAAAAGGTCAAGTATTATATATAGCTCTGTATTCATCAATATTTATATTTAGATTAGCCATTTTTTAAGAAGAAATAAAACATTAGAAAAACATAATAATATATGTAAAGTGTATGAAAAACATGAAAAAAAATTTTTTCACTTTTTTTTACTTACTTTTAGATAAAAAGCATGAAAACATATTTTTAAAAATAACTAAAAAATATGTAAGAAAAACAAGAATAAAATAATTTTACTTATTTTTTATAATTATTTTCACATTAAGAAAATTAAAAGAAAGTATTAAAATTTTAATTGTTTATATTACCTGTTTGTTCTACACAAAGTGTACTCTACTGGTAACTTCACTTTTTTATTTATTTTTATTAACTTTTTTTTACCAAAATGTCATGAAAATATTTTCTAAAAAATGAGAAAATCCTAAAAGTTCTGAAACCCCATTCCTATACAAAGAAAGTGGGTGTGCAGTAAAGTACACTTTGTATGTTGTTTATCATAGAATTTTGATTCATGCAAGAAAACTGCAATTCTATGAAATCTGAAAATAAAAATTATAATTTACTAAAACTAAAATTTTAATAATAAATAATATAATATATAATAATATAATATGTAAGAAATAATATAATAGTTAACAAAATATTATTAAAATAATATTAGTCGCGATATCAGCTACTTCAAATTACTGATTTAATCACGTGTTTCGATGAAAACGACTTCAATTTTTATTCAGTTCTATTTTCAATGGAGAACGGTAAGGTTCATACATTAAATCATTTATTAAATTAAATTTTAGTTTAAATTGCATAATTAAATATTATTAGTATTAATATTATTATTATTATATTTCCAGCCTCATTAATCTTATTATTCGTAATTGGAATTTTTGCCCTTGGAGGATGGGTTGATGTGAATTCAATATGGACAGAAATGCCCATTATACTGAACCACCTTCCCGAAGGATGGAAATTACCTACCTTGACAACAATTACGGTTCAGGTTAAACATTGGCATGAAAAATGTTTATTTGTACAAAAAAATAAATAATAGACTCATCAGCATGAGATAAATATAATTTATTAATTTATAAAATTATTTATATTAATTTTTACCAACTTCAAAAAACATGCATTTACTTAAAATAATAATTTAATTATATTATCATAATAATTTTAATTTAAACTTACAGAAACTTACCAAAAATTAAATATTTTTATTTTATATTATTATCCCAATGTAGTTACATTATTTTATATTTTTCAAAATATTTCAATCTTCAGGATTTGAATAAATGACAGCATGATTTTTCAATGAAAAGAACACGATGTCACAAAAATTCAGCTTATTCTTTGTACAAAGGTCAATTTTCACCACTTGGTCTATCACCTTAAAATTGTAATTGGAAATTTATTTATAATACTGATTAAGGATTTCAGTGAAGGATCAATACAATAAAGCTATAATTTATTGGGTGACATTCATTTAATTGTATCATAGAAAGTCTCATCTTCAGCAAAGATTTTACCAATGTATTATGGTCTCGATGAAATCTGATCTTTTGTCGAAAATAAATAATAAAATATACTAGAATTGAAAAAATCAAAATCTTCATACATAATTGCATTAAGTTTTTACCATATCTACCGAAAATTTCAATATTCATAAAAAATCGTTCTGTGTATTTATTTGAATGTGGAAAATGTTGTGTACCATGGACTGTTCAAAGCAGGAGACCATTAAAAGACAAAGATAACAGTCGTACTTAAAACACTTTAATGAAAAATTAATGGAAAAGGCCTGATATGGAGATGGTTTTCATTAATCGACAATCAGGCACTGTTAGACTTGAAATATGAAGTATTTGCGCAGATCTCACTTTTCTCAACTGATTTTCATTTATTGATATACATAATTTATTCTCTGGCAAATGTACTGCTCAATACTTGCCCAGATCTTCAGAACATAATATCTATAAGAATATCTTCTGACAAGAAATCAATTTACCACAGTGAAATAGTCCTTGAGCCGAAAATTCCTATTATACAGTAAAAATATACTGATTGATTTAATGTATCAAATTGTGCCAAAATAAATATTAAAAGGTGATAAGATCTTATATTAATGGAACAATCTAAAATTTTGACACTTTAGATAATCTATTTACCAACTTCTTTACATTTCTTTTATAGTTAATGGCCACTGAGGAATAATTTGGTTTTTGAATATAAGAAACATTATCCTCTGTCTATTGAGGGTGGTGATATATTATTTAGTATTTATAGAGTTTTCTTGGTACAAAATAAAGGAAATGTATCTAATGTAAAGGTTGGCTTTTTAAATGTATCGTTCCGTTTAAATATCGTAAAATCCAGGGGAAACAATAATAATAACATCTGGTATGGTTCTTAGTATTACTGAAAGTTAATATCAATCGGTTTATAGTCAGAACTACAATTCATTTTTCGAAGATTTATTAAGTGATAAAACAAATAATATATAAATAAATTGTCTCAGACCTGGAAATTCCTTTTTTTATTAAATTTTAAAAATAAAGTTATTTTGAAAATTTCATTCATACTTCATAAATATTTTGAAATAATTAGAATAAACAATTAAAAAATTTCCCAGGTCTGATTAGTCTCTTCATATTGATAATAATACTTTAGGTTATTATTAAACCCGAAATTAAATATAATAATAAATAATATTTTAAAATATTGAATTAGTTCGCAATTTAATTAGGCTATTTAATTTCAATTATTTCAATTTATTTATATTGCTTAACTAAGGAGTAATTGAATTATATCATCTAGATATCCAATATTGCTCCATTGATCTACTTAGGTATTTATTATTTCAAAAAGTCTCCCAACATAGAACGCTTTACCATATATTGTATTCTAACCACTGGATGCATATGTTGTGTTCTTTTATCGATATTTTGGGACTACACTGTTGAGATGGATATATTTGGTATAAGTCGAAGCACAAGTTTGGCTTTTATCCTCATAGTTTTGATTTTATCTATACTTAACACAACGTCATCTGTCACGTTCCTACCATACTTGGCAAAATATCCAAGACAATATATAACAGCTTTCTATGTGGGTTCAGGATTGGGAGGATTTCTACCAGGAATATTTGGACTTATTCAAGGAATAGGTGGAGAGCCATATTGTGTCATCGAAAATATAAGTAAATAAATAATTTATATTTATTACCATAATAAAAATGTTTCTAGTCAAAATTTATCTAAAATTTTTTCAAAAATTTCTTCTATTAAGTTGGCCGGAAATAAATGTTGTTTTTCAACGTTCAAGTTCAAACTGTTATAAATAAAGTAAAACGAACATTTATTAATCGAAATAACTACAACTACCATTAATATATTTCTCCCAACGAGTGTTAAGATTATTTATTCCGGTAGCATGGTATTCTGGATTTCTGGAGTCGACAAAGTCGTTGAAGGCTTGTTTGATATGGTCGTGATTCTTGAACTGTCGGTCGTGTATGAAACTGTTGAGATCTTTGAAAAAGTTGAAATTAAGATTTCTTGCAAGCTACCCAACGGTTACCCGAGGATTTTTTTCAACCAAACTCTTCAGAGCAGTGTCATCAAGATCTTGATGACAATATCGACTTAGTTGATCTTCAAGGCTCTCATCACCATGAAAAATTGTTGGAACCACCATTGTATGATACGAACAGAAGAAACTTCTTTACTGAATGCTAGACACATGTGCTTATAAGTTTTAAATGCATTCCATTCTAATTTGAAGAAAATTAATGAATTATCCCACAAAATTGAATTTGAGCGAAAAATGACCTTTCTTTTGATATATAACTATAAAATAATCAATAACTTATTAATTAAAAAACTTAAATTTATAACTGTATATATAAACGATATTTATTTCCGGTCAGCCTAATAAATGCTAATACCTTCATCGCTTATTTAATTTTAATAATAAATAAAATTTGTATTTCTTAATATTACTATAGTACTATAATAAAATGTTAACTGAGCTCGTTGACCATTGGTGACCATTTCTACTGAAGAAGTAAAATAATTTTTCTAGTAAAGAAAACTATATAGCCAAGGTTATCAATTATTTGTTGTCCTCTTCTAAGGATTAATTAGAAGATTCTAATTACTATTACACTTATATATACACTTGCTTAAGTATTATTACCATAACGCTATGAATATGAAATATATTGAAATCATCAACAATAAAATAGCTAAAATATCTTTAAGAAAAATCTATGGAATCACAACTGAGAAGCAACATACCATAATCAAAATGTACATACGTCAATCATATGATCTTAAAGATATTGAAAGATCACTGAATATAAGTATTTGAACCAGGGCTAATGTTCAAATTCCTACTGTTAGAGGGCGCAATTTATCTTCAATAGACATTGTTTCAATAAATGACATTTGCTATAGAGCAATTACCGTTGAAGTTTTTTCAGGTTTCATAAGAGAACTATGTACATATGTCAAATAATTACACAATATCTGCATAATATTGGATAACACTCGAAATCACAAAGCAAAATATTTGAAAGAAATTACAAGCGAATTTGGTTTGGAGTTTCATTCTTTTTCGGCTTACTCGTATATATGCTAAATCCCGTATACCTTCTTCATTAGATATTACATGATTACACAGGTCAACAATGAATTTGATATCAAGAAGAGAACAGTGAGAATATATGTAAATCGATACAGAATTCTTAATCTATTATTCTTTTTACTTTTTATATCAAGTAATAAAAACTACACAGGCATACAAGAAAAAACTTTTTGATATACCCTAAATGATTTTATGTAATTTTGACTAAACAAAGTCCGCTGATTCCGAAAATGTTGTATAATATCAAGATTTTTACGAAAAATTATTTTTCCAATACATGCGATTACATAATTTTAACTAAATACGGCACACTACTTTCAAAAACGTTGACGAAAAAAAATTATTATATTTATTATTTACCACAATACAGAGTTCACAAGATTTCAGTTGAATTTTCTTCGTTTACATCTCTTTTAATGGATATCAGTGTCCACATATCTTTTAAACACCAGCAATAATCAGCCAGCATGGTTAAGTCCCACTTACATTGGTACATTTATTCCATATCCATAATTTCTTTGTGAAACCTTTCACCTTGTTCTTCACTATATTCACCACGATTGTTCGGGAAAT
Source organism: Bipalium vagum (assembly GCA_037834085.1). Lineage (NCBI taxonomy): Eukaryota > Metazoa > Platyhelminthes > Tricladida > Geoplanidae > Bipalium > Bipalium vagum. The sequence goes on along the minus strand of JBBMKC010233689.1, from coordinate 2,066 downwards.
AGGTCAAGTACCAATACAAAAAATTAAGATTTATTGACCATCATTAGAGTAACTAATATTTCTATTGAAAATGATGATATTTCTAATTTAATATATGATCTTCTATGTTTTACACGTTTTTTAGTGGTCAATGGAACAAATCAAACGAAGAGATTCCTTTATTATCCTCCTCCCAGGTTTTCAGTATCAGAATTTTTCATATTCCCGGCTGCTGTCCTCCTGGCTTGTTTAATTTCGTTTTCAATAATCGACAATCATAAATATTTCAAAACTTATGAAATCGAGGAACATGTCGAATTATATCAAGGGTTATTGTCGAAATATAATAATCAGGACGGCAAAAAATCAGGTTCATAAGAAATATTTACCTAATTATTTTAATTTATCCCCTAAAATTTAATGAATATATTTAGCTAAAAGAGTGAAGATAAGTTTCATTTTAAAGAATTTAAAATTACGAAGGACGAAGATGGGGAAAATTAAAGAACAAACAATTGAGTGTTCGTTCATCTCATAGAAGTAATTGCTGGTGCTCAAGCCAGTCGAGTAAATGAGAGAAGAAATCAACCACCAGAATCTTCTAATAACCAAAAGAGCTGAGGGATATGTACGTCTTTCCCAATATACTTTGTGTAATTCTTATGTAAACTGAAAGAGATACAGTTTCGCACAGGCATGCGTACTTCTTGGATCCTGAAGGAAATATTGAGCCTCAGTCCGATAGACATTTTGGTTTCAATGTCGGTTTTGGGAAAATATATAAAAGAAGAGATCACGTCAAACATATGAAAAAATATTGGTCTCATTTGGAAGAAAAAAGAATATGATACACTCTTGTTCAATGACCTGATTTCCTTATATTTCATATTTCATAATATTTTCGATAATAGCGCTTTGGTATCCAGACAAAAAATATAAATTCATATGTTATATATAAAATATTTCACATTTTTTGTAGATGACCAATCAGACAGAAAAGAGAAGAAAAAGACAGGCGTAAAATCGATTGTATATATTATTATAATTGTATACATCAATCTTGTACTAAATGGAGCATTCCCATCTATACAGAACTACAGTCTAATGCCATATAGCAACAGTCTATACCATTTTGTTCTCACAATATCTCAAATTCTGAATCCTTTGGCTTGCTTACTGACTTTGAAAAAATGGAAAGTCAATAACAAATTACTCTTCTTTTTGACTCTTACGGGAACCACAGGTTTCATTTACGAGTTAATTCTTGCATCCAAGAGCCCTGTGACAATTCTGAACGAAAATGTTATCGGGCGGATACTTGCTGTATTTAAAGTTTTTTTTTCATTATTCTTAAATATAGAACCCCTTCAGGCATTTTTCTGGTTTATTACAATTATCGCTTTTTACTTTGAGAAAACTCTAATTGCAATAGAATTACAAAAACAGGGCCACTTTTGGTTGCAAATATGTGGCGCTGCAACGCAAACCGGAGGATTCATAGGAGCTGTTTTATTTTTTGTTTTAATTGCAGTCCTTGACCTTTTCAAATCAAAACAAATTATTTGTTAACAGTTTAGAGATTATGTTTTTTGGAAATAAACATGGAAAATCAATTAAAATAAAAATTATTAATCTGACAAAGTTTTATTATTATTATTATTAAATCCTACCTGTTTGTCTTATTTTTTAATTTAATTTAAAATCTTTTTTTTTATTTTTTAAAATATTAATTAAGGAAAACATTAATCATCCATTGATTTCTGCTTTCTCCATTTTGTCAATTAATTTCTGGTTTTAGTTTTTTAATTACTAATGATTCGCATATTTTTTCTTTCTTCATCGTTATGAAAGTTGGTCATTACTACAGTAAACTCATTTTCATTGGTATATTTATTTCCTTCTCTTTCCTTGCAGCTCACAGTATGATCCAAAACTGTGCTTGTTCTACTTTTTTGAGAATGCTTACTAATTCGTGTCCTTAGGTGACGTTGTGTCTCCCCAATGTGTCTCACCACATCCATGACATTGGAATTTGTACACGATATTAGCTTGCATTGGTTTTGGAGTCACTGTTTTGATTTTTTAAA
>JBBMKC010233678.1:0-11340 GCA_037834085.1 Bipalium vagum | reverse complement strand
TAATAATAATAATAATAATAATAATAATAATAATAATAATAATAATAATAATAATAATAATAATAATAATAAAAAAAAAAAAATAATAATAATATTCAAAGTTTATTATGACTTATTTATGCCTCGAAGACAACTTCTATGTTTTGTTAGGTTGGCCAAAGGCACATACCATTAACCATGCGAATTACGAGACCGTTAAAGATTCTGAAATAATATAATAATTCCAAAAATAATAATTTAATAATAAAAGATTTTTTTTGATTTATCGATTTGTTGTGCGTGAATATTTTTCAGACATTTATTGTGTATCTTTGTTCTGGAGAACCATTTTGATTCAATTATTTTTGAATAAGTTATAAGTGAAAGGATCAGTAAACTAAGGAGTTAAGTTTTCATATTAATATAAAGTGCAAAAGTTTTATTTTTTTGTATTTCACTATTTAACTTTTACAGGGGTTTTCAAAAAACTTCGTAATTTATTTCAAAATATTTTGTGAATTATAAAATAATTAAAGATTTAAATTTTATTTAACATGTACATACTACATACATAATTACATATTAAAAGTCTTCTCTTATCAGAGCTTTCATCTGAAATCCATGCATATGATTAAAATAATGATCACAATTATCTTCATTGCAATATATATGAAGAGATGATTACAATTAATCCCGAAGCTAACACAATTTAATTCACAAGGAAAACAAATCATACAAAAAATAGAAAAACCATCTACATAAAAATAAAAGTATAAAATTAAAAGTTTCGTGCATGGTGTTTAAGAGAACCAGCAATATATTCCCTATAATAGCACTTTATTATAATATTACTTCTCGATTTCTGGATCGTTTATGCATCTAATTAGCGCTTTCCTTTGTCATTTCCAAATCAACAATCATATCTTTTGATTTGGAAAAGGCCAATCTAAATCTTCCTTCTAATCCAATAACTTTTCCGGCTGTGCTTTCGTTATTTTCTACTAAATCTAAGTCTAATAAACAATAGATCAACGTTTTCCTTCTTTTCACTGGTATCTCTTTCAACGTGAAATAGCTTATGCACTGCGCGATGAATTTTTCAAGATCGTCACCCTTACAGAATCTTTGGTTGGAACGTTCAGTGATCGGATCCGAGTCAGTGATGGCTGCCATGTTAATATAATCGGGTTTATAATCAGAATTAGAAGTCATCTTTTGAATATATTTTATTAAGTGATGAAACAAATTTTCTCTGACCTGGAAATTCCTTTTTTTTATTAAATTTTAAAAATGAGTTTATTTTAAAATTTCATTCAATTTTTTAAAATATTTTAAAATAATTAAAAAAAAATACTTAGGTCTGATTAGCCTCCTCATATTATTATTATTATTATTATTATTATTATTATTTTTATTATCTGCCCTTCAAAGTAAATCTTACCATAATTATCATATCACTGAATTATTATAATTAAATTCAATTAACTTTTAAAGACTTAATATAACTTAATTAAAATTTAAAAATATCTATTATGTAATGAAATTAAAAACTTATCTTGTTTGAATCTAATGTACATATTCCAGCTGCGCCTTATTTTATTGCAATTGAAACAGAAGATATGCTATTTCTAACAGAGGTTTCAAAATAGTGTTTTATTATAATATTACTAATGAACTACTTAGATTAACTACTAATATTATGGCTGTTCCAGTCATTATTTTTTATTTCTTTTGGATTAATTTTAATCTGAAACTATTTATTTACTACATAGACTTTTGATTAAATTGAACAATAAATACTTGAATTGCATAAAATTTTTAATTTTTAATGAAATATTTTTTATCAAATCAGATATTATTACTCAAAATTTCAAATGATTTATTTTATTTTAATGTTTTATTTAATTCTTAAAAATATATTTTATATTAATTCAACATTAATTCAAAATTTTTAAAAATAGCATTTCTTATGACTTTTGTTTAAATCAATAAATATGATGAATTTAGTAAAGTAATTTAAACTTATATACTAATTTAACACTAAATAAACAATTTGCTACAATAAAAAACTTGAAAATATTGGCAATGGGTGATATTGAAGTTATTGAAGAAAGTGATGCAGAAAATTCCACTGGTAATGAATATTACAATTATTAATGAATTTATATATATTAGATTTCTGCCGCGTTTGTAGATGTGGGGCTACATATAATAGAGAATTATTTTATCCTTGTCTCTGTACTGGTAGCATAAAATATGTTCACCAAGACTGGTTAGTCAACATATCTATGTCGATATGTAATTATACATTTTTAGTCTTATGCAATGGCTGAAGCACAGCAAAAGAGAGTTTTGTGAATTATGCAAGCACAAATTTGCTTTTGCACCAATATATTCTGCAGATATGCCAACTCGATTACCTGTTGCTATTCTTATTCAAGGATTATTGTCATCAGTTAAAAGAGCAGTCTTATCTTGGATTCATTATAGTATTGTAGCCATTGCATGGTTGTTAATTGTTCCCTTAACAGCGTGTAGGATATGTAGATCACTCTTTACGGGATCAGTTAGTAGTCTCTTAACTCTACCATTAGACATGTTATCAACTGATCACATTTTCATCGATTGCCTCTATGGGATAGTAGTAGTTGGTCTGACTCTGGGAACTTTCGTTTGTTTTATGTGGGTAAGAGAACAGATAATGCTGAATGGGGGACCAGAATGGCTTGAAATTAGACACGCAGAAAATCAAAACGTTTTGAATGGTCAAAATGACGCTGCCGGAAATGCAGGTATGGGTTTTTATTTGTTCTTTTTTATCAGAAAATGCTGTCAATTCTCCAGATGGTGCTAGAAATTTATTGGCAAATGTACTTAACGATTTAGACCCTGGAGTTGAAAATGATGAAAACCAAGAAGAAAATGAAAATTGGAATAACGACCAGGTAAATTATTTTCATTGTTATTTTTCAATAATTATTAGCCAAATCAAAATTTTGAGAATGACCTGGCCAATGGTCTTGAAGCTGGAAATGAGAACAATGTCCAGCTGCCCGGTAATCATGGGCACAATATTGCCAATCAAGGAGTAGGGAATTTTAATCTGGACTGGGGTCGAGGTGGAGAAGAATTAACATGGGAAAAATTGATTGGACTAGATGGATCTTTGTTTTTCTTGGAACATGTTTTTTGGATAGTCTCGTTAAATACACTATTTATTCTTATTTTTGGTATGATATATATTTTATCTCTATTTTTAAGCATCTATTTTAGCATTCTGCCCATATCATATTGGACATTTCTTAATTTCTGGATTTAATCTTACCAAATTGATTTCGTGGACCAAAATTGATGGCATTGTTACAACTATTATCGGATACGTAATTATAGCAGCTGGATTGCTGATTTTACATAGAATGCTGAGATATTTGAAGTTCAAATTTCTGGAAAAGTGTGATTTCAAATTTATATGATCTGGTCCCTATTTTATTTTCAGATTTTTATATTATCAATCATAAACATTTTGTAATAATTATTAAAAATTATTGGTGGATATTAAGTCTAAAGATTGGTGCTTATTGGTTTGGACAATAGAGAATTGTTATAATCATAGAATTTTCTTAAATAAGATGTACCAAGTTTGAAATTCATTTTATTTTTTCTGAAAAAAGATTTATTATTTCCAAATTGGATTTTTGAAGTCTTTTTACTGTCATTTGTATTTAAAAAGCAAGTTCTTTGTTAAAATATCTTTCAAATTGGGATTTGTCTTAAATTTCTTCTATGGATCAAATAACAGTGATCATCTACATTTTCTACCCGAAAAATGATACAATTTATTCTTTAAGTATTATTTTCTACAAAATTTTCATACTCATCAAATCAGAACTGATATTAAAAATATTTTGAAATTCAAAAAGTTAAAACTAATTTTAATTTAGTTGTCTAATGTTTTCTTTTTAGTTTTTTTAATTAATTAATTTTTAAAAAATTTTCTGTTTCAGAAATTTTGAAGTTTGATACTAAATTTCTATTTAACCTATTGTCTATATTGATTTATTGGTTTACATAAATATGAAGATTATAGAAATTCGTCTTAATACAATGAGACGTATTGAATGATATTGTTTGATATTGCTTGTTAGTTTGTATGCTTCATTTGAAAAGATAGATGATATTAATGGTTATATTTTTAATTAAAAGAAATTAATTCCTGGTCTATATTGGAATAAAATCAAATGAAAAATTATTAATTACATATAATGGATATATTTATTTTAAGTGTGAATCTTAAATTAATACTAATTTAAAATATAATCTTTTTTCAGAATTTGTCATATTGCTGGATTGGCATTCATTATTATCAAGGTGGCCTTATTTACTATTCTCGAAATAGGCATTGTACCTTTGTTATGTGGGGTTTGGATCGATATTTGTTCATTGGTGAGCCTATTATAGTTTCTGGATTGATCACAATTGGGATTTTATAGAGCATGTTCAATTCAACACTGTACCAGCGACATAACTTATTTCAATATGCTCCTGCTACGTTTATCTTTATGCATTGGACCGTTGGTGTCATGTATTTGTTTTATTTCGCGTCTTTTCTTTTACTTTTAAAAGAAATGCTACGACCAGGCGTTTTCTGGTTTTTGAAAAATTTCAATGATCCGAATTTCAATCCCATTCAAGATGTAAATGATAATATTCTATACGCTATTTCCTAAATAATTTCTGTTATAGATGATAACCCAATCTGTGTTTCGTCTTGTCAAACGATTTTTCATTAATTGCGTAAATTTGTATTTTTAAATTTATTTTTTATTATGTCTACAGTCGTTGTTCGGAATCATAATTTTCATCATGGTCTGGATACCAAATAAGCTTATTCGCACGTGCATTCCAGGTTTTCTTCCATATAAATTTCAAAGTACAAAGTAATCAATACAGTTCTTTTTTAATCGACAATCTTACCTGAATTTTACTTATTTCTTTTTCGTTTAGAGATTCACCAATGGATTATTCCTTGGAAATACTTTTTCTCCAAGTTGTTTTGCCAATGCTGTTTGATGGGCATACTGTTTTTTGGTTGAAGACAATAATTCGTATCTGGTGTATTACAGTGTCAAATATTTTGGATTTGAGAAGTTTTCTGTTGGGAGACGTGTCGTTTTTGGAAGGAGTAAGAACTTTGTTTTGGTACTTGAAAATTTGTATATTAATTTTAATAAGTTCATAAACCAATCAATATTTTTTCGTATTATTTAACTGCTAATATTCGGAATCATTAGATTTAGTGTTAAATTTTAGGTTAAAGTAATATTTTAAAATTATATTTTAAATCCAAAATTGTCTTATACTTTTTCAATTTAAAATTGTTTATTTCCGGGTATCTTATCTATTTTGTACAGGTTTCATTTAAAAAAAAACAGTTGAAAATAAGATTTATCATGATTTTATCTACAGTTAAATAAATTTAACAGATAACAAATTAATTAATTAATTAATTTTCTGTTTTTTTCGATAGAGATTTAACAATCTTAAATTTTAAATTCAAAATATTGGTTTTTTATTTAAATTTCATTAAAAAAATTAATTTTTCGATAAATAATAATCGGTATTTTTTCAGGAAATTATCAAAATTTCTTGAGATTAACAAATATGTTAATTTATATAATGTCAACATAATTTATAATCATAATAAATTTACAGATGTTCTAATTATAAGGAAATTGAAAATTTTAAAATTTCATTTCTTTATTTTAAAAATTGATCTTTTTGAAAAGACAACTGCAAAAACATTAATTTTTTTATTAACGTTTGACGTCTTTGTATTTTCTTAAATAAAACAGTAATACCAATAACCAATAATGATAATTTTTTTTATTGAATATCAATATTCATACAAAATTAATATTTTGAGTACTGTTATAAAATTTACAATATAAATATGTCATGGTTATGGTCATCTATACATGCTGTGCAAACGGTGTCATCTTAAAACTTGAATAAGTAAGCATTTAAAAAATAAGTATTGGAAAAAGAAAGGAATTTTTCAAACAAAAACGACTTATTTTTGAATGAGTAATTTAAATGATAACAAAGAAATTTTATTTTTGACTATTATTATTAAGGTTTTTTCCATTTATTCTTTAAATCCGTGAAAATTGATATCAGATATTAAATTATTTTGTTACAAGCAGATAAAATTAGAACAGAAAATGTAATAAAATCGTAAATTGCATATAACTGAATCAATTAGAAATGAAAAAACCCTATTGGTTGTAATTGAACAGAAAATTTGTTGAGTTAGATCTCAGTATAAGTTCATTTTGTGTCGTAAATTTTTGAATTTTGTAATTATTAAAAGTTGGTGCAAACTATTTTACAGAGAAAACCTCCACAAACTGTAATAAAAATATTGCTACTATATGTAATGATTTTTTCAGATTATAAATATATCAATATTTTCCATACATGTTCTAAGAATTATTTAAATAAATATCTGATTAAAAAATATATTGGATTTTTAATTTAAGAGTTAAATATGAATATAGTGTCAGTGCGAAATCAAGAAAAATCGATATTACCAGATAACATTATATAATTTATATTAATTATAATATCATCAATATAAATGAAATATGATTATAAATTAAAGCAAAATTTTAATATTACATGGGTTTTACTCTTTTTTTGAAAATGTGTACCTTCATTTTAAAATATGAAAATCAAATTTGAATTTATAAACCCATATTTTGAAAAAAATTAAAATACAAATTTTATTTATAAAAGATTCCTTATTAATTTATCTTGATTTGAAGCTTATCATATGACGATAATATGATGGCGATATTATTTGTAAGTTTAATTAAAGTTTCTTTATCTGATATTATTTTTCCACTTTGCAAACATTTTCGCACGGGTTAAGAAACAGTGAAAATGGTGGAAGTATGATAAACAATGACTTCTACTTTCATTAATTTATTTTATTTGTTGCGCCTTTGAAATGAAAAATAATCCATTAGGATGACAGAACGACCACAAATATCAATATTTTCAATCAATGAAATGATATAAAGAACAAATGTTTTAGTATTACAAGGTGTTGATTGAACTTGATTCTTAATATTTCTGTAATATCTGTCTTTGTGATTGCACAGCACACGAAAATATTCTTTGATATCAATTTTGGTACAACATGAACTGCCTTAGTACCAAGCAAAGAACGACTAACCATTGCTTGAAGCGTAAAATTACATAAATTCAAAATTGATTAACCAACTTTCACAATGTAGCTTCACAAATTCAAAAAGAAGGTACACATTCAAAATAAGAGTAAAAGCCTTGTAAATATCGTACTCATTATTTAAAATTTGCATTTATTTTTTGCTAAAATTGATTAAAAGAATAAAACAAAATATGTAATTATAATCATCTTTAATAACTAACGGGTGGTATACAAAAAAGTGAAAATTTTAAGGGTTATAACTTTTTTGCATCGAATAAACTTTTTTAAGTGAAATAAATGGAGCTCAATAAGATTTATTTATTTTACAAAAATTTAATTTTAATCATCCCATATTTCCTTACAAAAAATCGGAAAACATTGAAATCTCACTTTTTGTAACAATATTCAATGTAAAATTATTGGTGGCTTGTCAGTTATTCTTGCATACCAATATTTTTAAAAATTCCAAGTTTTCAATCGGAGACAATTAGACAAATTTTAAGGGTATTTTTTTCCTCTAAAATAGGAAATAACATATTTGAAATAATACGTACTTACCAAATCTTACCAAAAGCATATTGCCATGAACGAAATGATTTTCTTCATACTCTGATTTAAATAGCCGATTAACTCATGAACAACGGGTTATCAGAAAAATAAATATGGACCAGCACTTTTGATGCATATTTCGCAACTGGACTGTATTTTGAAGGTGGAACTTTACTGCGATTTAAATGATCGTAAATAATTTGTTTTTTCGTCAATATTATTCGCACTTAAGAATAGAAAATAAATTCTTTCTCCATACAAAAACAAGAAAAACTAATTCTTTAAAAATGGATATGGCATTTAATTTAAGGAAACCACCAGAGACAAAATACTAAATCGATATGGATTTTTTTAAATTAATAGTGATAAGCTTTCCAGATTGATATCGATAAAAATACTATAATATTTCTGGTATTATTGATTTTATAAAATATTTTTTTTCAGGATATTATAATGAATTATGAAGGAAATCTCCAAAGAGTGATTCAAAATGGTTCAACCGAAAATTCAGATTCATCATTTCAGGTGGTTAACAATAACCACCTTGCCACCCAAGGTCCTTCTGGTAATTATCGTCCGTATAAGCAGCCGACTAAAGGTTGTTTCTGTCTTAGATTCTTGATATTGATATTATGTGTATTGATAAGCACGGTTGGATTTAGCACCATTATATTAACAGTACCGGTTTATATCGGTCGAAATATTCTTTATGTCGGTGGTTTCGACGTGTTTTGTGATTTAGTTAGCTTACTCTGTGGTCTTTGCAGCATTGCTTTCCTCACAAAGGCTTCATATTCGTAAGTGTAAAATCTGCACATTTCACAAATTTCCATTTCATTTTAATTATAAACAATCATAGATTATATCAAAAGTTTCTTAATGGCGATGAGAACTTCCAAAGATTGAGAACTCGTTTAATAAATGGCGTCCTAATACTTTGGAAATTATTAGTATTGGGAATCGTTACCTTTATTTGGATTCCTTTGGCTTTGGGACTGCTGATCAATTTGTGTGTTTTATCTCCCATTCGTGTTCCAATTGAAAAGTCCATCATTCTTTCATTTTGGGAGGTCAGTGGAATTTTCGTTTGTCATTTATTTTAATTCGATGATTCCTATCGAGAGACAATAATTTAGATAAACATTTTAAATTAATTTATGTTGTGTTCCATGGGAAAGGTGACTGAAACAGTTCGTTTTGGTTATTTGTCAGCTAGTAAGGCACAAAACACTTACAATCTTCTTAATTTTCTGTTTAAATAGGGTTTACAAGTGACCTGGGAACGTCATTGATTTCTTCAATGAGTTAGATTGGAGGTACAAACCTGTCTTTGTAAGATTGCAAATTTTCATCAGATCTTCTGTTCACAGCATGGTTTAGACCAGGATAGTCTTGAATGTTCCTTCTGCCAATATAAAATCTGACATATTACTTAAAGGCATCTACAATAAACAGTTTTAATCATCCGCAAAATTTCAGTGGTATTTTATCAAATTCAAAAAAATTTTTTTGTAACAACCAGAAATAAATGCTGTCATAAAAAATGTCATACGAATTTGAATTTTTTAATTATTAGGTTGGTGAAAAAGTAATGCAATTTTTAAAGTCAACAAAATTTATTAATAAAACAACAAATATAACTGTTCATTCCAAAGTATAGTCTCCAATAGCATTTATGACAGCTTGCCATCTTCTACGAAGTTCATGGATTACCTTATCAAAGAACTCAGACTTCGATGCAAAATAGTCGACGACTAATTTTTCTACCTCAACCTGATTTTAAAATTTTTCTCCAAGACAATGAAATAATTAATAATCTGATTGGGCCTCAGATTTTTCATGGACAATCTTCACGACACGGTTCTCGCATTTTCATGAAGAAATCTTATGGCAATTAAGTCGATCCCTTTGATTTGTAGAGCTCGGTTAACTCTTTAATTGTTCACAATAAACTTAGCATTCACCTTGTTTGAGTACTTCAAACTGAACCAATTCTTGAGAATTCAACCACAAACAGAGCATCATCTTTTTTTTCCATGCATTGGAGCCTTTGGGACTCGTACACCAGACTAATTTACTGCCAACCACTGTCTTTTGGCATGAGGATATTTGAACGAGATCCATGAAAATATCTATGAAAAAATATACGAAAAGAAAAGATTGATAAACAAAATAAATCTGGAGAAGGTTTTCAATCGTTTCGAAAAATTATTCATTATTTTTATATTTTTATGATTTAATCGATTGATTTTCGTTCCCGATTATCATTTGTTATCAGAAGTTCTATAAGTTCAATAAAAATGGACCAAACTCGATGTTTGACCAACTCTAATATTTTTTGGTTAACAATTAACGATTTTTTCTCGCACCTATATTTTTAGTTTTATTTATTTTTTATTAAACACAGAATTGGATGTTTGGAATGATGCATCTGAAAATTTGGGTGATGATCTTACTTTTCGGTCCTCGATGGTGGTTCAGGGAACGATTGGACCTAATTGAACAGGAACTTGCCAGACGGGAAAATCTGCGCTTATGGAATCTAAGTGAACAAGCGGGACCTCTTGTAGCCTTTGTGACATTATCGATTACCGGACCATTTGTTTTTTCCAAATCCATTGCTCCATTATTATGTAAACAGTTTTTCTTTCTGATATTTTTCTTTATCCCCGGTTGTTCTTTTGCAGTTCTAGATAGTCATTACGTGTACCGCAGAATATATCCAATTATGTTCTTTATTGGATTTTTGATTCTTATAATCTGGTTTCAGTTCCGCCAAATGTATCGACTTTATGAACATATAAAAAATGAGAGGTAAAAAATTTAAAACGAAAATTATTAATATTTCAAACGAAATTTTTAATATAGATATTTAGTGGGTCAACAATTAGTGAATTATGAACGGTGACATTTTGAAATGGAAATTAAAAAGAAATTTGCGATTGTAAATTTTAATATATTCTTTCTGATTTCACTATATTTTATTTTTACAAATTGAATTTTTTTTGGATTTTTCTCTTGTTATACAATATTCAATTATCAAATAACATCGATATTTTATTGTATCTATTTTTAGATTTTATCACTACAGTATATCATCTCAGATTTTTAAAATTTAATTTGATAATCATTAATGCATGTGTAAATTTATCTTTAAATTTTTAATGATTTAACATGGTACCTCCAAACTAGCTGAAAATTTTTATTTAGTGGATGAAATAATAATCAAAATAATGTTTCTTTATTCACTTTTTCTAGTTCTAATAATTAATATAATTAAGTGTTTAATAAAAATTGCTTAAAAAATAAAACCTCGTTATTTTATAATTATAATTTTTTTACGAATATTAATATTGTCGAAAAAGTTGAATTATGAATCCCACACTCTTTGTAAGAAGCTGACTTTGTTCTGTTATTTTATCCACTTCTCAAGTAAATTTTTATTCTAACTATAGTACTTTTTGTAATTCTGAAACTATACTCATGGAAAAAAGTAAAAAGCATCCTAAAATTCTAAATAATTGTTAATAAATTTAAAAATTTCTAAACTATTTTTTATTGTTTAAATTTTTCAAATCTAT
>JBBMKC010233667.1:0-11341 GCA_037834085.1 Bipalium vagum | reverse complement strand
TATAGTATAACTAGTATTTTCGATTAATTACTATTTCACTTTTTAATTCATTGTATTATTTTTTTTAATATTAAGTCATTAAAAGGTCTCGTTGCCTTTTTTTATACTTATTAGATTAATTACTTATTGTTATCTATAACTTTGATAATACTTTTTTGTTATTATGAGAAATAAATTCATATAATTTGATTCTTTCCAATTTCATGATTTAATAAATTAATAAGTACAAAATTCGTCTACCTTGTAGAAAGAATTCAACAAAATATATAACCTCTAATGAAGATAACCAGGTTAATGGAATTAGTAATATGACACCTGAGAAATTTTATTCATTTATACATTTTATATTTTTGTTATTAACTTTTGTGAGTCCTTAAATAATCTAGATTAATTTGTGATGATTATCATTTCATTATCTGTGCAAAATAATTCTGATTCTTCAAAAGCTCATGAGATTTATATAATTTATATTTTATAAATTAATTATTATTATTTTCAATAGAACATATTTGTCAAAAAATAAACATTAACTTATACAGTGTAACCGGTTTAATCTAGATACTTTTGGTTGCCTACTTTTAAGGAACATTTTACCAGGTGCCGAAAAAAATAGAACACAATGATATACATGCCAGTTATGTAATTAGATAGAAGTTAAAAAGCAAATTTTGTTCTAACCATTTATTTGAAGAAAGAATTATCCTTAGGTTGCTTGGTAACAAGAATGCGATTTGTGCTTTAATTATTGAATACTTCTTTAACATCCATAACCTTGATATTTAAAAATATATCTGCATTACTTGTTATACTACGTTTTGATTTTTGTTCTTCTGCTAATCTTCTAACCAATTTTGAAAAGTGGATGAAGTCATCTATGCTTTTTTTCTAATATTATTATGTTAATAAACTTGAAAAGAGAGAAGAGTTTCATTTGATTAGACATAAAATAAAAATCAAAAACCTTTACAATTTTAAATAACTTTATATATAGGCTTCGTGCACACCTGCTTCGTGCACAACACCGGCGCACACAGCAAAAACAACAAAAGTATGGTTGAAGAAAAAAGGTGTACCGGTAATGTTTTGGCCTGGACAATCGCCAGATCTTAATCCCATTGAGAATATATGGGCTTACATAAAGGCAAAACTAGCCGGGAAAAATTTCAATACTCCTGACCAACTGTGAAAGCAGTCGAGAAAGAATGGAAAATCATTAATACAGAACATGATCAGAGACTATCATAAAGCCTACCCAAAGGGCTCAAGTTGCTTCAATTGGCCAAATGGAAATATATCCCTTATTAATATTTTTTATTTAGTTAATGATATATTGTTTGAAAATTTTTGTAAAATTGTTAAAATAAATGTTGTCATAATATATGATATAAATTATGTAAGCCTCACTTTTTTGTCCAGGTATATATAAAATAAAAATCATGCGAACTAAATATAAAGTGTCTGGCAAAGTACATAATTTTTGCGTTTAATAAATAATAAATCATCCTTTTTGAATTAAATTAAATAATTAAGTACAAAAAAATTTTAAATTAAATTTATGATAACAAACCGTTATTATTAGGTTAGGTCATAAGTTCTGCAATACTTACAAAAACACAAAACAAATTTTGAAAAATGTATTACAATTTATTTCTCGCAACAAAAAATAATGGTAACTAATCATCGAAATAAAGACAATCATTGTCAACAATGTTCAGCTACCGACCTGGTTAAAGTACCATTCTTGGGGCTTTGTGTTGAAATATTCTATGTGGTCTTCAACATCATCAAAATTTGAATCTTTGACCTCTCAAGAAGTGCTGCAAGGATCGGAAAACCCAAAAGTCAGATGCATCTGGACTATAAGGTGGATGCGGAATGATTATCTCGTACCGTGTTATTTCTCGTAAACTCTGTCTAGTTGTTGACAGTACAGATCGATATTAATGGTATATCCTTTGGAATAAGTTCAAAATTCCACCCTACAGATATCATTACTTTCTTACCAAAACGCTTTTGCTTAGAAATTGAAGGAGTAGTCTGGCCTTTTGAAATTCATTGCTTTTGTTGGTTGTGATATATTAGGTAAAATATTATATTATAATTTAATTTAATGATTTAAACAAATCCGTTTGATATATGATTTAGCAGTAATATGCGATTTTATGTAAGTGTAACCTAATATTTCTATGAATCTATTTCATTGATCAAGTACTGAATATAAAGAATAAATTAAATAACCTTTTCATACTTTTTTATAAATATCAATTTTAAATATTATTTATTATAAGTTTTCAAAATAGAAATCTCTTTAATTATTACATATATGTATTTATTTAATATATTATTTATTACATATGCAAAAAATTCAGTAATTTGTATAAATATCATCTTTCCCAACTAAAATTTGATCAGTTATCTTTTAAAGATTATTCTAGTAAAACAAACTAATTAATTATAATTTGATAAAATAATAATTCAAGATGTAACATATAACAATTATTTTTTTAAGGCAAATCTATTCTCAAACACTAAATGTAAAACTCTTAAATGTTTCAAGTGATACTTTCACTTATTTCGGAAAGGAGAAATTGATTTTCCAACTCTCAAAACTTTACTTTTGAAGCCATTAGAGAAAATTAATGTGATAATTTTTCGTTTATGTACTTAAAATTAAAAAAGAGGAATAAAATTTAAAAATTTTTATTTAATTTTCGAAATTCCTTTTAATTATCAATATAATTGTTTTACTTGGGGCGGTTATTTTATTTTAAAATAATTTTCAAAAATTTTATTGATTTATAATATATTATTTTAAAATTTTATTTTTATTATTAAGATATTTTGAAAAACTGTTAAAAATTAAAATATTTTTTGAAAATTTTAACATTTTAACAAATTAAAATTTTTAATTTAACATTAATAATACGAATTACAAGAATAATATTAATTCGTAAATTTTATATATATTATTGATTAGTTCGTGTTATTTTCATCATGATAGTCAACGTTATATAAATAATGTATATTTTCCCTACAGTATCGGATAGAAGTTAAAAGATTTTTGTTTTATGTATTTATTTATAAAATTATTTATGAGACACTAACTTAACTCATTCCTATGAATTTAGAGCTGCAACCAAGATTTTGATAAATAATATCATTAAAAAGTTACAGAATTAGTAGATAAACAAAATGAAATAAATTGGAAACTCTTTTATATATAAAAATTGAAGGATACAAATTACATTGGTTCAAATTAGGTAAACCTTTGATCAGTCTTCTCCAAGAGGTTCAGAATATCTCAAGTAACTATCAAAAGACATGTATAGCATATGTGCTACATAAAAATTCAATTTCTTGGTTCCATAACAACTTAAGTAATATACATTCGACAATGCGTTGAAATCTGCAATTTAATAATACAAATACAACAAAATAGCTCATTTTTAAAGAAACTGATAACGAACGATAAAAAATGAACTTCATACAATAATATTCACCTGAAAGATCATGGTACAAGTCAGTGGAAGCAGCGCAGGTGTTATCCAAGGCATCTAATCATAAAAAGAAAGTTATGCTGAGTTTTGTGCGGTTTACAAGTTATCATTTACTTTGAAATTTTGTTAAGCAGGGAAAGAATTAATTCTGATATTTACATTGGTAAGTTGATAAAATTGAACACAGTAATCTTACTAAAACACCAAAAATTAGTAAACCGTGCAAAACCACACATTCCTTTTGTGAATCATCAAAAATTATAGAATCCTGGTTTGAATGTATAACCACATCCAGCATATAATCCAGACCTTGCTCCTTCTGATTATCATTTGCTTCGCTCTATCTAAACTTTTATTAATGATGACGTTAAATCTTGTTACAATTTTAGCAGATAAACCTAAGAGGTTTTATGAAACAGGAATTGTTATGCTCCTTGAAAAATGGCAACAGGTTCTTTTTAAATTCATAGTTTATTAAAAATAAACTGTTTCATGCCTTTTGTTTCCTCAAAAAAATCAGCAACTATTTTCCTGCCAACTCTATATTTATTAATATTTTTTATATCTTCTAATGATGTCATCTCTTTTATATTTCTTATGTCATTTCTTAAATTTTTTTATTTTATAATTATCAGATTTCAAACATATATATAAAAATAATTTTCTAAAAATTCTTTTACATGTTTAAAATACCAAAGAAAACAAAGTCAAATCAAATTTTAATTCTCATAAAAAAGCTCAAGAGAGTTGATTTAAAATGTTTTCAATCTTTTATTATACAGTGTGTGTTATCATAAGAATATTTAACAATATTAAATTGTAAAACCTGATACTTTTTAAACATCGTGTAATATACTTTTATATATTTTAAGATTAAAATAAAAGTCTAGCTTAGAATTGAAAAAATTAAAATACACTAAAAACATTTATTAATCAAAATAATTTCTTGACAATACAATACACTTAATCAAAAGCTTCTTCATTAATTTAATTCCAAGTCTAAAGTAAGTTTCCGGAAGGTCATCTACGTAATGTTCTACAATTACTATAACTTCTTCATTTGGTGAAGAAAATGCCAAAAAATAATTATTTAAGGTTACAAAAGACAAAAGTTGTTGGGGACAAAACTGGAAATATAGTGGATTTTAATTTACTAAAAATTTAGAGTACTCGACTTTTCTATTGTCAATGCACTGTGATGAGCTACTCAGTTTTCAAAATTAAAGATAATTTTTATCTCCTTCAAAGCTATGCGATCTTTATGAAAAACATGTGGTATCTCAGGACACACGAAAGCGTTGTTTTTACCGCTTCAGAAGTAATGATTTCAGTGTAAAGCATAAAGAAAGCCCAAGCAAATTTGAAAACCACGATTTTCAAAATTTATTGGATGAAGATGCCTGTCAATCGCAAAATCAACTTGCCATAAGATTAAGTGTTACCCAGCAAGCAATAAGCGCGCGCATACATGATATAGGTAAGATTTTAAAGAAAGGAAAATAGATGCCTCATCAATTGAATGAAAGACAACTAGAAAACCGAAAAGTAGTACAAAACTACTATCCAAAACGTACGGAAGCATGGTTTAACCCAGGTCAACCATCAAAAAAGTTGCTTAGGAAAAAAAACAATACTCTGATGGGATTAGCAAGGCGTGGTGTACCATGAATTTCTCAAACCAGGTGAAGGTGTTTATTCGGAAATATGCCAAAACCAAATAGCTCAGCTGAATCAGTCTTTAATAGTTAAACGACCAGAATTGGTCAATTTATTCTTCTATACGAAAACTCAACGCATCACATTTCTAAAGCATGTTAAAAGATACGAAATCGGAAGTACTCACCCACCCGCCGTATTCAACAGATCTTGCTCCTTCCGATTTTCCGTTCAATGGCACATTGACTTGCTGAGCAGAACTTCAAATTGTTCGAAGGTGTCCAAAATTTGATCTCTGGGTGGTTCGCCTCGAAACCAGAAAAGTTTCTTTGGTATTGCATACATAAATTGACTGATAGATGGAAGAAATGTGTAGATAGCAATGGGCATTATTTTGAATAAATTGTTTTTCAATATTTTGTTTCGAAATTACCGTACTTTGGTTATTATAAAAATCCGCATTATTTATTTGTACCCATAATATAATGATTAATGTTTTTTAATATTGCGATTATTATTCAGATTCTGATTGTTATTATGAATATTATTATTGAGAATATAACTGTTGTAATAATAATAATTATTATTTTTATGTTTACTACGGTTTCATAATTACCATACAATTATTTTACTACTTACTGTAATTAACTGTTTGTTCGTTTGTATTTTCATTAATTTATCAAAGAATATAATTTGCATATATATCCTTTTAAATTTGTCAACTGTAAAGTGATACCTTTTCATCCGTAAAATAAGACCTATTGTTTCTTTCTATATTGCTTTGATTATGCTATAATTCAGTGACTTTTAATTTGTTATTTATTTATATACATATGACATAAATAATTATCACTTCTTTTTATAGAGATAAAATTATATAAAATTAAAATTTCTAGCAGAATACTATCATTTAATAGAAAATTGTTCTTATTACTTTTCCTTCCACATCACTTTTGTTACAATAGGCAGTTTGAGAACATTACAAAATATAATTTGATTGATATTTTGATATTTATTAAATGAAATATTTTAAAGTAATATTTGAAAATAGTATTTGAAATACCTGGATAAATTTATATATAAAATACGACAGAGGTTGTAAGTTGTATTGCTTTGATTTCAAAAATATTTAATAAAAACAGAAAACTTATTAAATTACAAATGTTGGGTTTACCAAGACACCCCCCGGGGAAAAATAAATGATAAAGATTATAAATAATGTATAAATACTAATAATAATAATATTATTAATAATAATTAAAATTAATTAATACTTGAAAGTCATTGAGAATTTCCCAGGAATTTTATTTTTAAGATACTTAAAAAAATAAGAAAGCCTCGAGAATAATTTTTAATTTTAAAGCAGTCTAAAAGAGGCATTTTAATAAATAATAATCATAATCATAAAAATACTTTCAGGGAATTGTTAGGGAATTTTAGAAATTTGATGATACTTTTAGAATTTCAAGAATAATTTTGAGAATTTCTGAAGAATTTTTCCCAGATGAAGATCAGTCCCAAATAGTATATAAGCAAAGGGATTTCAGTAAATTTTCACCCCTCAGGAAACATTGTCAAAGCAGATTTTAGAGACGATTACGAAACCAGAATACAGCGCAGACGACTACGAAAGCAGATTCTAAAGCCGAATACAGACGCAGACGACTACGAAAGCAGATTCTAAAGACGAATACAGACGCAGATATAGATAGAAGCACGGAGATTACCCTTCAATCCTCAAGTAGTCTAACCTTTATTTTAAATGCTGGGACTATGTTTAAAATTCTCCACCAGCGGGTTATCGGTGAGCAACGGTTAGGGCTCAGACGATAACTCGGGAGTTTTAACCGAAGGCAAATCTTAAGGTCTTTTGGTTTTCTTCATTTTTGTTTTAATCGAATTTCAATATTTTATTAATCATTGATTATATTTAACTATTAGTATTTAATTTGATCCGTTTTGATTATATTTGATTATTTCTGATAATATTGATTAAACATTATATATATTTGTGTTTGGAGTTGATAGTGTAAGGGTTGCGGAACATTTCAGACATTTATTGTGATCCCAGACTTGTGAATTTCAGTGTATTATATTTCGTTTTGGTGTGGTATAAATACAAGTGATGCTTTACTGATTGTTTTGATTTGCACCACCTAAGATTTAGGAGTCAGGTTAAATTTGATACTCTAAATATTGAACACAAATGAAAAAATACTGTGAAAATTTGTATTTTTCATTTATTTATTTTATTAATTACATTACTATTAAAAGAAAGAATGTCCTATATATAGCGTCAAAAACTGCCTAGCTAGTGGCTTTTTGTATGTTATTAACACTAAAAAATATAATTTATATACTAACATTTATTAATCCATATGGATAAATTATTATTTTATTACTTTTACATTTTTTTATGTTTATTTGAGAAAAAATTAATAAATAATAATGATTAAATATATTATAAAACGCAGAGGTAATAAAATATGATTGTGTGGGTTTTTCTATTGATTATAGTTTATGTAGTTTTTAATGTTGATTTTACAAATTGAATAACTTTTATTTTCCCCCATAGATTTGTAATGGTTGTCCTGGTATCGTGAAAAGATTATATTGTAATTTTCTATTCCCAGAGTTTCTTTCGGCCAGATTATTGCTTTAAGGATTATATTTAACGAATGGGCTAAGAATCACATTCGCAACTAATGCTTATAATACCAAACGATTAGGATATTTACAATTTCATACTGATAAGAAGAAAAGTATGGAGAAAAAATCTTTTATATTTTTACTAAATAAGAGCAGCATAAACATCTATCAAGATATTTAGGAAACAAAATTGAAAATAAATATAAAATTTAATTTATTTGGTATTTATGTATTTTAACTCTTTTTTATTAATTAGATATTAATAAACAAAAATACAAATACAAATAAATATTCAAAAAAAATTTTCAAAATATAAAAATATAAGTACATTTTTATTGGGTGTTTTAATGTGAAGTGTCCGACTCAAAGATATGAAATTAGAAGTGCATTATGAATGAACAACATTTATTCAATTAAATATCCATTGTTTGAATCAATTGTTTTATATGAATAACTGATTCTGACAGTGGCTTTTTTTGGATAACAGCATATGTTTAACTTATTACATAATGAAAGTTTTCAAAAACATAATTATTATTTGTATTTCAAATATACGCAAAATTCAAATTTATAAATGATTTTGAAAATGTTATACAAGGTACGTAGGCAAAACATTTAAAAAATTGGCAAAAAATCTTATATCTTAAAGTATTAATAAATTTGTTAATTTTTAATACATTTCATAATACATTCTACACATTCAATACAATTCCTAGTTAAATTATCAAATTTTATATTTTTTATTTATTTTAATATATTTAAAATATTATTTCAGGTGTCAATGGTGATTTTCATACTTGTCCTATTATTCTTGTCAAATACAAAGGCCATCATTGAAGAGCATACGATCAATATCAAACTCAATGATAACGTTCCCAAACAAACCAATGTCGGCAACATTTTAAAATTCCTCAATCACCCATTATCAAAAACTATTCATCATATTGCTGTGGGATCATCAACGTATTCGAAGTTTTTTGATTTTTTTAAG
The DNA here is from genome assembly GCA_037834085.1 of Bipalium vagum. Lineage (NCBI taxonomy): Eukaryota > Metazoa > Platyhelminthes > Tricladida > Geoplanidae > Bipalium > Bipalium vagum. The sequence goes on along the minus strand of JBBMKC010233667.1, from coordinate 2,548 downwards.
ATCACCCAAAAGGGTGACATTTTGACTATCAAGGACATCGATCGTGACAATCGTGAAGAGATTTGCGGTCCTCTTAATTGCTGTTCAAAAGAAATATGTGAGTTTCATACCACAGCCATTCTGTCATATTTATCGACAAAGCCAAAAATAAATTTCCAAATAAATTTTGAGATAAATGACGAAAACGATAATGCACCGAAATTCTCTCAGATGAAATTCAACATCAATGTTTTGGAGGAACAAAAACATTATCGAATGAGCTTGCCAACTGCCTATGACTTGGACAGCTCGGCAAATGGAGTTTTCAACTATTCCTTGTCAGATAATTATAGAAAATTCTTTCAATTGTCAACTCAAAACGGTTATCCAGAATTATTGGTTTTATCCTCTTTAGATTATGAGAATATCAATGAACGGGCATTTCATTTACAGCTTACGGCTTTTGACAGAGGGGGCCGATTTGAAACAATGAGTTTATTCATCATTACAGTTGACATAAATGATAATAAACCAATGTTTGAGAAACAAGTATACAAAGTCTCAGTTAAGGAAAATACTACTTATAGTAATCCAATTTTGATAATTAATGCAATAGATAAAGACGGAGGGGACAATGGGAAAATAAATTATAAGTTCGACTCTTCTACACAACAAGACATTGTTGATAAGCTTCATCTAAACAAGTCAACTGGAGAAATTCGGTTGATACAGTTATTAGATTATGAAATTTACTCTGATAAAACAATTGAACTATCGGTCGTGGCTGTAGATGAGGGAACTCCACAATATACTGGAAGCTGCAAGGTTGAAATAAAATCAACAGATATCAATGATAACTCTCCTAAAATAGAAATTCTCACAAACATAAGTATTCCAGAAAATAAGAGAATTTTCACTCCCATTATGAGCCTATATATAAGTGATGACGATTCAATATATAATAAAGTCAAATGTTTCAAGAAGAATAATGATAATTTCAGACTACACAGCTCTCAACAGAACTCAGTGACAATATATACTCAGAGTGTATTTGATTATGAAAATTCTCCACTTATAAAGCTTGATATCCAGTGTTCTGATTCCGGCATTCCTCCATTAACAACTGATAAAACGTTATACATATCTATAGTAGATGAAAATGATAATTTTCCTACCTTTGCACATAACAAGCATAAATACCAAATATTGGAAGATGCTAAAATTGGAGAATTCGTATTTCAGCCCACCGCAACAGACATCGATAGTGGAGATTTCGGAAAAATATCTTATCGACTGGACAATACGGGGAAAAGAATATTTAGCATTAATAGTTCTACGGCCAAAGTTTATTTGAATAATGTGTTGGATAGAGAAACTAAGGATCAAATAGACTTTTTGGTTTATGCAATCGATGGTGGTAGCTTGGAGTCGTCTGTTAAGGTACACATTACTATTCTGGATGTAAATGATAATCCTCCGAAATTAAAATCTTCTAAGATTCTCAATATTATGGAAAACGAACGCACTGGAACACTTATTGGTGAAATAGAAGTGACAGATCCCGATGATGGAGAAAATGCAAGAGTAACAATAGAAAATGAAGTTGAAGAAAACTCTTTATTTTATACTTACTTAAGATTGGAAGACAACAAAATTTTTATTAAGTCTATAATTGATAGAGAAAAAGTATCGCAAATTTTTCTTAGATTAAAACTTATTGATCATGGTAGGCCGAAGCTGACATCTTGGGAAACGATAACTGTTTCAATAATTGATGAAAATGATAATGATCCAATTCTGATATATCCAAGTAAAGGGGATATTATTAACTCTAGGTCACTTGTCTTTGTAAATACTCCTTTTAACTCTTTAGTTCTAAATATACAAGCCAAAGATTTAGATTTTGATGAAAATGGAAAAATTAAATTTCGAATCTTAGATAATTGCAACGGTAGTAGATATTTTCATGTAAACGAAACATCCGGGGATCTCTATTCCACATGGAGTTGTAGAAGTGGTCAGTATCTCAGCTGTCCTATACCGGGCATTTATAGGATAAATATTGAGCTGAAAGATAGTTCATCTTCTGCAGCCAGAATGACTAAAAGCCATTTTTTCATAACAATTCGTGAATACTCAGAAACCAACGGTCTAATTGAATTTAATTCCAATTCCTTTTTTAAGAATGTTATAATTCTTGTTATGATTGTCATTTTTAGTATTATTTTGGCTGTTGGACTTGTTGGCGCTATAGTATGGGGTCGGGGTAGACCCTCAGTGCAATTTAGCGATTGTTCTAATACATCCTCTAATATTAATAAAAAGATAACTAAATTAGATCAGTGGTTTTATGATCCACAATTATTAATTTCTGAAACTGAAATGGATTCACAATTCATAAATTCTGAAAAATCAAATTTTACATCTGGTGCTCCTCCTAACGAAATAATTCTACAAAAGCTCTACTCCAATATTCCCGAAGAACTACAGATATCAAATGAATTACAGGTACATATTAGTTTTTTAGATTAAAAGAGATATTAAATAATAATAATAATAATAATAATAA
>JBBMKC010233656.1:0-11342 GCA_037834085.1 Bipalium vagum | reverse complement strand
ACCATACCTGTTTTGTCTGGCAATTTTCTGGGCGAAAAATAATGAATTTTCGCTGGCTTATATACTATTTTACTGTTTATTTTAGCATCTCTGATTGGACAGTTAAGCTGTCAATCATGACGCACCTTCTATATTTAATTATTACTAAAAATAAAATGAATTTCTAAAAATTAAAATTAAAATTATACACTGTGTATTATAAATTCATGCTACTCACTAAAAATCAGTAGTTGATACTATTTAAAATTTATTTTATTAAAAATTATTATAATTTCATAATTTTTAGGATAAGGGAAGAAAGGAATCAAAGCAGAACTATACGGGACATAAGCAGACAGATAGATCTACATTCAGACAAATAAATTGCTGGGATGTGGGGAATCTGGTTATATTATTAGGAATTGTGCTAAAAGAGATGTTTTGCCTGTGGGAAAGATTAGCCGATATTGTTCAGAGGCGAGGTTCGTAGACTACGGACGAAGTGGTTATTAAATGTCAGATTGTTTTAGAAATTCAATGACAATTTGCGAAGCGCAAACGATACGAGACTAGAGTTACAGAAACAATTCTGTTTTGTTTTCAACCAAAGTCAGAGCAGAAAAGTAATTCATCATGAGAGGAATTATGACCGAGAACATCTATGCGGGATTGAAGCAAGATTTGGTAGGACGATAAAGGTAGGCGAGAGAAACTAAGAGCGCTCGAGACATTGGGTATCAAGGAAGATTCAGATTTAGGGAAAATTATACATGAGTTCGAAGATGCATTTATGGCCGATAAATGGGACATTGGCTGAACTCATCTGAAGTAACACCACATTTTAACCGAAGGTAAACCAATTAATATCAAACCTTTTAGACAGCCAATGAATCTGGAAACAAAAATCAACGAAGCTGTTCAGAATTTACATGCGAACGGCATAATAAGGAAATGCCATTCATCTTGAAATATGCCATTGATTTGTGTATGGAAGAAGAATAAAGGAGAGATCAGATTATGCTTGGACTTCAGGCAGCTAAAACGGAGAGACAAGCATTCCCCATATCTAACGTAGATGAACTATTGGATTAGTTGGGAGGCGCTAAATATTTCAGTTCCATAGACCCCAGGAAATGCGTACTACCAGATTGAGTTGAATAAAGAATCGCAAGAAAAAACAGCTTTCTCCACGAAAAGCGGTCAATTTTGTTTTACTCGTATGCCTTTTGAGATTGCAGCGGCACCGGGTACATTCCAAGAAATCATGAAAAAAAGTGACAGGAGAAAACGAAAGGAGTAGTAGTATATTTAGATGATATCTTAGTCTTTTCCGAATCCATTGCAGCCCGCAATGAAATTTTAGGCAGAATTAAAGATGCAGGTCTACGAATAAACCCAAAAAAGTGTAGATTTTTTGAGGGAAGAGATCAAATTTCTGGGTCATATTATTAACAAAGAAGGAGTGAAGATTGATCCATCAAAGACAGAGGCTATAGCAACATATAACAAAATAAAGTGCATCAGAGGACTACGCAGCTTTTTAGGAATATTTAATTGTTACAGAAAGTTTATAAAGAAGTGTGCAGTCCAAGCCGGAACGTTAGAGAAAATGTGTGGAATGAATACCAAAAAGTTAGAATGAAATCAGGCTGCGGAAAAAGCATTTGAAAGCCTAAAGATAGCACTCACAACAAGTCCTATTCTGAGGTTTCTGGAACGACAGAAGAGATTTATTTTGAACACCTACGCCAGTTTTGGAGCAATAGGAGCAGTATTGGCACAAATAGATGAAAATGGACTGAAAAAGGTAATAGCGTACGGCTCACATTCGCTGAATAGCCACGAAGAGGTCACTGTGTCACACGAAAAGAATTACTTGCAATTTTTTATCTTTGCAAACATTTTAATCATTATCTATACGGCAGGAGATTCTTACTTATGTTGAGGTTCGACTCCTATCTTATAATCTCTGTAAAAAAAATTTCATCCAAAAATTAAATTTAATTAATACACTGGCTAATTTAAAATTATGTATTTTAATTATTAATTTAAAATTAATTAAATAAAATTTTAAAAATAAATTTTAAATATTATCTTAGGAGCAACTACTGATTTTTAATCAGAAGCATGTATTTATAATATTATTATTTTCAACTTTAGAAATTTTTTTTCGTAATAATTAAATATAGAAAGTACGTCATGACTGACAGCTTAACTGGTCAATCAGAGACGCTAAAATGAACACTAAAATAATATATAAGCTAGCAAAAATTCATTATTTTTCGCCCAGAAAATTGCCAAATAAAAGGTATGTTTTATTTTGGTAATTTTATCTTGCTGACCAGGGTTTTCCCTGGCAAAGCTTTTTAATTAAGGATTTTTGATTTTTGACTGCCTGCGTAATTTGATGATTTAGTTTGACTGCCGATTTTTGCAGTTTTTTGGTGTAATTAAACGGGTCTTACCCTCATTTCATCAATACATTTTTGAATAGTTGTTTTGTGTTTTTGTTACGAGCTCTTTAGATAGGCCTACAGCAACCTCATCGAAAGTCAGGTGTGCTTGATAAGAGAGAGAAACGTTGGGTCGTAAAAAGTATATTTTGGGAATAATCGATAAACGAAGCAAGTATGTAGTTCTAGTTGCGATTGGGAAACAAGATGAAAACAAAATGAAAAAAATTTTATTAAACGAATGGATCTTGAAATTTGGATGCCCAAGACGACTGCATGTGGACTGCAGAAGAGTTTTCGAATCAAGAAACATGACAGGATTCGCATAAAAACTAAATATGAAGATATGCTTTTCAAGTCCCTTACCACCACTACACGAATGGTCAAATTGAGAGACAGTTTCGGACGATGAGAGACCTAATGAACGCTACGTTAGAAGAGAGAAAAATTAGAGATTGATCTGATATACTCAAAGAGATCGAATTTGCTATGAATGCCACATGGCAGAAATCAATAAATACAAGTCCAGCTGAATTTGTGTTTGGTACAAGAATATCAAGAACAAATTGGCAGCCACACACAAGTGACGTAATCCGAGGGAAATTCATAGATATAACAGAGACTAGAAATTTCAATGTTGAAGAAGAACTGTGGATCAAGGACGCTTCTAAGGCCCATACAAAGTGATAACAAAGGTGCATGACCGAAGATACATTCTACAGAACAGTAACGGTAAGCAGATTGAAAAAAATGTGGAAAAGCTGAATAGATTTTTTTGAAGGGGGATATAAGGAATTATAAAGATTTTACGTAATCTTAAAAATTCAGTAAAATCAATAATTAAAATTTTTTAATAAATAATAATTAATAATAATAATTAAAATTTTAATTATTGATTTTTATGAAAGTGCAGATTTTTTGAAATAAATAAATTTTAGTAGTTACTTAGTTTCTTATGGTCTTAGAGCAAGTTAACAGCCTGAATAATAAAACCTGGATACTTGATAAAGTCTAAGATCCTGGAAATGAGTACGATATTTAGATACTTTCTTGCATCATTGATTTTATTAGCGCGTTTACACAAAATATGTAAGCTAATAACAGTAAAATAAACATAAAGTAACTAATAGTGAAAAGCATAAAATAATAATTTTGCGCTTTAAATTAATTGAGATTAGTTTTCAATATTTTTAACCAATTATTGAAATAATAACATTTTTTAGGTTACAGAAAATGAGTCTAAATTATTATTACTATGTTATACAAAATATTATTAAAATTAATAAAATAAAAACATAAATATTCAAAGGAAATCAGAAAAGTATTTGAGAAAATGAGAAAGTAAAAATAGTCTAAAAAATAAAAATCAGAAGTTTTGCATCAATTTCTTTAATGCATAGAAAACAATATAATATCGACCATTTAATCGAGAAAAACATTTTTCTGTAAGTATTTCATTTTTTAGTAAAAGGAAAAAGATTTAAAGATGGTTAATTTACTATTTTCCCTAATTTCAGCCCTTCTTAATACAGTTTAATTATTGGAACGTACTGAAATCAAATACTAATAGACCCTGTTACACATAGTTAATATTTGTACGTTTTCAAGATGCAAACCAGAACAACCAATAATTTTAGCGTTTTAAAAGAGAATTTTGTGACATTTAAAAACATTTAATAACTTTGTTATTCAATAAATATGTGGAGCATTCTACAATAAAAGACATTTAACTTGATTGAAAATCGAAAAGCATTTTAATTTTCTTATTCTCTTCATTTTGATATTTAAAAATTATAACTGTCAAGTATTAATAAAATAAATGAAAAATAATCTAGCATTCTATCATTATTATTATTGGTATTATCATTATCATTAATAAAAGAAATAAAAAGCAAAAAATTAATAAAAATATAAATAAGTACTTTAATTTACTATTTATAATAAATTATAAAATATAATAATAATTTGAAAAAATAGAAGTCTAAGGAAAAAAATTATTTTAAGAAAAACTAAAGTAACTAATAATAAAATAAATAAGAAAAATACCTATATAATCAACAAAAAATTAATAAAACTTTGAACAAAAAATCAGCAGACAGAGCACCAGTTCAAGCCAATGAGGATTTCAAAAATTTTCTCAAAAGGTGTACGCTTCACATCATTGAAGTATAACGTAAAAGGTGTATAAATACTTTTGCTCTTAAATTCAAATTGATCAAAAATATGAGAACATTGACCCAGAGTTAAAAGCAGAGATCAAAGAGAACTAAACAATAAAGCAAGAAGCCAAGATCAGAACTAAACAGAGCGAGTATAAAGATATTTGAGGACATCAGCGGGAAAAATTTCTTTTTAGAGTAAAGATTATTTTTATGTACTTATCATACTTTGCTACTCTGTTCGATAATATCTACACAGCAGTACGTCTAATAATTAATTTAAACTAATTTTGTATACTCTCAAGCAATCGTAATAGATTGACTTGAATTAAAATTTATATATTTTTGAAATAGATACTCGTTCTTAATCGAGGATCAAGTAAAATTTTATTGTTATTTCTCTATTTTTGTTTAAAGTTTACACAGACACAATCTGGCAAACTTCTGAGGACTTTAGCATACTAATCTGTATCTAAAGATACCTGATCTTGATAGTTGTAATTTATTGACCTTGTAAAATAACTATTTTTGAAATATTTATCAATAAAGGTTTGTTAAACAAATTGTTTGCTTAGTTACAAACCCGTTCATTTTATATTGTGATAGTAAGATTTTGTGTTTTGAACGTTCATCCGTAAGTCCTTCTGATATCAAATATTTTGTTGAGTTACCTAAACGTTCCGTAATTGATTTTCTTAACCTTATTAAACTCATATTTTTGGGAACTTAACAAATATTAGGTCATCGGGAAAGTAATGCGGATTTTGACCAAGAAAATCTACGAAAAATCCCACATTTTTAACACCTTTGTTTAACAACTTATTCTTCATTCTGTTTACTTAGTCTTCATCGTTGATCTGGTAGTTTTAAAAACCATCTTCGAAACGTTTTTAATTATACAACATATTATCTTTTGACTTCACAAATCTTATTGGTAGTAATTGAACACTTACCAAAATGATTCTTTGACAATTTTATTTCTTAATCTCACAAAAAATAAATAATATTTTTTATTGAAAAATACTTTGTCATTTATTTCAACCAACGTATTTTTTATTTTATTAATTTATTTAAACAAATAAAATTTATATCAACAGCATTAATTTAAAAATAATTCATTTAGAATTTCATAGGACTTTTGAAATTGTTCATTCCAATATAAACATGAGTAAATTTTAATAGCCCCTTCAGAAATGGTAAATATTAACAAAATTCTAACATTTGTTAGGATAAGAGGATTTCGAGCTGTATTTATCAATTTATTCCAAATAAACAAAAAATAAAAGATCAAATAGTTCAAGTATGATGTGATAAAATGTCATGGATAATGTAATCATTTCTTATTCTCTTGCTAGCACTAACGAGCTTTCAACCTCGTGGTTTTTCTTGGATCCACCATTCACATGGCATGGTAACGCCTTGCATTTGTAAAAATGTATTTTACAACAAATATTGCAGGTTCTCTGGTAAAAACATCCGTCGAAGTCATTTTTCAAAATTCGAGTTGAAAAAATTGTTAACAGAGTCATGACAGCCTGACAAAAAACAACTCGATAACTCATAGAATAAAATGAATCAATAAAATTACAACGAAAACCATAAGTAAAGAAATGATACCACAGGAATATCCATAGCCGATATTTTTGTACATAATTACACCGATAGTTGGTCCAAGACAAAGTCTACAGGAAATGTAGGAAATTCGATATTACATGAGATCACAAAAGATGTCAAACACAAGTTGAAAATTGTACATTAATTGTCATAAAACTTATTGATTAGACTAGTTTTGTTTTCATCTTACTGTGAGTGTGATGATAATTATTAATATTTCTCAGCTTAAAATTATTTAAATCTGGAGTTCAGTTTAATTTTTTAAATGTTTTAATCCAATTTTTATTATGATATAAAAGATTAATAATAATAATAATAATATAAAAATATAAAAATAAATTTAAACTGGTCAAAATAATTGTTTAAAATTAAGCTTAAATTAAAATTTTCATTTTAAAATATTATATATATTGAAATATAATATTGATTTTCAATGAATAAAAATTTTAAAAATTCATTTTATAATTAAATTAAATCAATAAATTCGAAAATTCCAGTCGAATAAAATTACAATTAAAAAAATTCAGATTTTTGGCAGAAAAAAATTTACTTCAAATTTCGTGAAGGATTTAAACAATTCATAAATTTCTTCAATGATATAAACGATTTTATTCTATTACAGGTTTATGCAGAAATATATAGAAAAAAAATCGAATTTTTCTATTTAAATTTGATCACATTTTAGTCAGCCAAAAATATCAGCTGCACGGATTCTATTAAAATGTCAGGTTTCACTGTTTTATAATCTGTTTTTATTAAATCAAATTTACAAGAATTTTATGCTTCGAAATTAAAGACGGATCTTTCAATGGACTTTATTAGTGACAAGCTATGCAATCATTTCGATCGAAATCCTGGAGATGTATTGGTGATGGACAATTGCAGGTTCCATCAACGCAAAGATGTTGCTGACAGAAGGAGGTATTGCTTACAGATTTATGCCACCATACTCGCCTCAGCTACAATTCGCAAATACTGTATCATTCTTTATAAGTACCATTACAGATCGGGACGATTGATTATTCAAGTACTCATGCATAACGATATAGATTTAAGTGATTATTTTCGCAACATGAGGCGGTTTATAGAAAAACCCTGGCGAGACAATAATTTATTTAGTGTACATTTCCATTATATATTTCTGAAAATTTTTTTATATATTTTGAATATTTTTCTATATATTTCTGCATAACCCTGTAAATCGATAATTAATAATTATTTTCATATTACTAATTATAATATTTAAATTAGAATTTTGAAGTATTAATTAAAAATTTGTAAATAATACATTATTTATATTAAGAAATGATAATATTATAGATATTCTATCAATTGTTAAGTAAACAAAAATATTTTTATCAATATTGATTTTTAGAAATTTTAAATCCATAATTCGACAATAAAAATATATAAATTGTGATAAAATCTAACCCCAGGAAAGCAAAAAACCCATGACAACTTGAAACTATACTAAACGTTTTAAAATCATCATGGAGACCAGAATATCTGTAGTAAATTAAATGAGAAAAATTTTAAAAATTCTTAAGACTTACAGAGCAATGTTCCAAAGTTGAGTGAAGACAGGAGAATAGACAAAGGAATAACCGCATCCAAAAACAATACTCGAGGACACACTTAGTGCGATATGTCTAATACAATGTTAAAAATTACGTTTACTGAAAAGTCTGCCAAAAATATATTTTCTAATACACAGTTGTTTCTGGATATCCAAAATCGTTAAAAACTGAACATATAAAAGATAAATAAATATTATTAGTCTCCTTTCTAATGTTGACTTTGTCATCAGTGTCTTGTGCTTTTGTTTGGTTTCTTTCTCATTTTCAAAATATTAAAGTACTTTTTGATAAAACTTGCAATATTTAAAATTTTAATCTCAACACGAAAATAAATGGTAATACTTTTCTTTGAATATACAATATCATAATATTAACCAATCAAAACAATCCAAAAATTAATGGTATATTTTAAATTTGAGATAGGGGATATATTTTTATAAAAATATGGTTGTAATAGTAATAATAATTAATAAGAATAGACAATAATATTTTTTTAAATAGAAGTATGAGTAGTTTTTTGCTGTGTTACGAAAGAATAACAATATAAAATAATAATGATAATAAATATGAGGATATTGGATACATGAGCTAAATAGCTCGTGGCAGAAATAGTAAGTATAAAAAACTGATTGAAAATATGTTAAAGAAAAACCTAAGTGCAATAAATGCTGAACTGACCAATGTCAAATTACATATCTTAAATAAAAGAGAATAAATAATAATACGCGAAAAATTAATTTAATTCGTCCATTTTTTTCACCGTTTTTGTACAGGACGGAATAATTGATTTGTTCTAATTTGATAAAGTATCTTTGGATTCGAGAAATTTTTTATTAGCATAACTCGAATTGATAAAAAATGCATTATATTTTTGAAAAGTGATAATCTGATACTAAAGGATCTAACAAATAGAATTGGTTAAAAAAGTATTTCAGATGAATTTTGTGAAAGATTTCTTTAGAAAAATTTTTAAAGTAAATATTATTCCGGTTTAAAATTATAAACGCTTCCTTCTTTGACGGATATCTTGTAAGTGATCTCAATTTTCTTACACTGTGACCAGGAATTCGATCCTAGCAGTCGAAAGTTTTAGGTATCACAAATTTTTATGTGGTAAGGGTAAAAGGTACTTAAACTCTACCAGAAATAATGAAAATATATTTAAAATGTTTGTCTCTGCTCTGGCTATGAAAATTTTTCAGATATTATGGGTGTTAATGATCGTCCTGGCCGCATATTTTTCCATAATTGAATTAATTTCTGCTATTTTAAATCCTAGTGCCCCGAGTGTTTGGTAGTTTGATGGAATCCACGAACCACCGGCACCGATTATAAATGTTTTGATTTAATTCATTATACCATGTTCTTCCGAGTTCGGATTGAGCTTCGTCCAATAAAGTCTGATATTTTTTCTTGTTTGTTTCGTCATTACTCTTGATAGAAATCTCTGATTCAAAGGGGACTTTAACGTCTATAATTAGGTATCTTTTAAGCCTCTTATTCACTAATTGTACATGAGGAATTAAGTTCATATATAGACATGAAATATACGATTTGTTTAAATATTCTAATTTATGTTTCCACTAGATTTGATACAATCAAAAATTGTTTGAAAATGTAGAATTCCGAACTGTGATTCGGCTTTTACTACTGAAGGGATCTACCAAGCTAATAATTATTAACGAGCTGAAATATAAGTATGAACATTTGGAAAAATAACAATCAAAATTTGTGGCCCTAATGAGGGTCGTTAACTTTCTCAATATAATTTTTAGAATAATTGAATCATTTAAGCACGTTCCCGACGAATTCTTCTTGCCAATTGAATATCTTTTGGCATGATGGTCACTGTCTATGCATGAATAGCACACAAGTTTGTGCCTTCAAATAATCCAACCAAATATGCTTTACTTGCATCCTGAAAGGCTAAAACAGAAGAACTTTGGAATCTCAGATCAGTCTTGAAATCCTGAGCTATTTCTCTAACCAATCTTTGAAAAGGCAACTTTCGGATCAACAGTCCCATACTCTTCTGATATCTTTTAATCTCTCTAAGAGCAACAGCTCCTGGTTGATAACGATGGGGCTTTTTTACACAACCGGTAGCTCTTTCTTGCAGCCTTTGTTGCCAATTGTTTACGTGGAGCTTTGCCTACAGTACTTTTACGAGCAGTTTGCTTTGTTCTTGCCATTTTGAATAATGAATGAATAGAGGTGAAGAAGCCTCATGTGAGGCGACCATCAATAACTGAATCCGCGATTTTTCATCTGGTCGTACAAGTGTTTATAAAGCATCAAAAAGTAGAAGACATGCCGAAATTAATGAAAAATTATTACAAAATTGAAAGAAATTGTGAAAAAAGAACAAAAATTACTCAAGTTCAGCTGTCTGAGAAGCTAAATGTATACAGAATAACCACCAATTCGCTTCTAGACCAAACTAGAGTCCGACAGCTATGTAGCAGGTTTCTAACAGCCGAGATGATGGCTAGACGAAAAATGGTCTGTGAAAGGAATCTTCATCTTCTGGGTGTTGTTGAACCAATTTTATTTAACGGAATATCATAATTACACTCATAAGACCACTTATAAAATCAAATAATTTATATACCATGATGAAGGTACCACAATTATTTTTTTAGAATATTTTTATAAATCATATTGAACATTTGGCAATATCAAAAATAAATAAGAAATATAAAAATAATCAGGAAGTAGAGAGGGAATTAAGAGTATCAATCTTAATAATAATAATTGGGCTCTCAACAATTATTTGTATGAACCAATTAAGCAAGTAGGAACCTCAATATATATTTTTAGTGTTTTACGCATTAAATGCTTAGAGTTAAGAAAATGGTTTTTTTTGGTAGATTAGGAGGAAGTCTAATAATTCAACCAAAACAAAAGTAACAATAAATATTTTATTTTTAAGCACTTAATCTGATATTCCAGTATAATAAATTATTTACACTAATAAAATTGATTACAAACTAGTGTTAAGATATTTTATGTTTTTATAAGTCAATTTAAAATGTCCTGCTCAAGTAGTTTGTTTAATTATATTTTAAAAGCAAAATTTATAAAAAAATATTCAAAAAAATACTTACGGTGTTATTCCAAATATTGGTAAAGGGCCCATAAAAAGAAAAGCTAGAGATATTAAAAAAAGTCCCAACACAATTGAATACGGCAAAAACTTTGGCTGTAATTATAAAATTTTGAAAATATAAAAAGAATTCAAACAAAAAAAGAAATTAAAAATTTTTTATTTCTAAAATAAGTTTGTATTTATTTCATTTCATTATATATTAAATAATAATTAATAACAACATCAATATAATAATAAAAATAATAAATATATAAATAATAAAATATTGATAATTTTTATTGTTATGTAGGTAAACTGTCTTAGGAAGAAAATAGGTAAATAAATCACAAATTAAGTTATTTCATTTAAGTCAAGTATCGAATGTGTACCATACATGTTGAATTATTATTATTATTATTATTATTATTATTATTATTATTATTATTATTATTATTATTATTATTATTATTAT
>JBBMKC010233645.1:0-11342 GCA_037834085.1 Bipalium vagum | reverse complement strand
TATTATTATTATTATTATTATTATTATTATTATTATTATTATTATTATTATTATTATTATTATTATTATATTTGTTAAAGACAAAGATGAAAACTACTAATCACGATCTTTTTCTTAGTAGAATTTGTATTAATGTTAATATATAGTGTATTTATAAGTTTATAGACCAATAGCTATCAAAAATGCATACCACTAAATATTTTAGAAAAATAATATTTTTAGATAATCCATAGTGTTATCAATGAGGACCACAAGAATCGGTTTTCGACATTTAACTTTAGTAAAGTGGATTTTTGATTATCCTTTAATAGTACACTTGATTATAGAATACTGTCTGACCTTTAATAATGGATCTATTTATAAAAACGTGACACACATCACTGCCCAACGAGAGGCCCTTGTTTGTGGAAACGATAGATTGTACTTCAGTTCATAATTTTCTGGTGTTACATAAACTTTTTGGATTGCATTTTTGAGTTAAAATTATCATTTTATTTGACACTAACATTTCTTATCAAGAGTGAAAATGGATAGAGACAGAAACGTTGTACATTGCTTCATACTTATTTATTTATTTTTTAAATTAACCAAAAATGGTTATCTTATATAAAATAATAAATAGTTATAAAAAGTGAATTTATTATTATAATATAAAAATTCCATTAAAATAAGTCACATAAATGAGAACTACCAAATGATATATAAAAAACCAAAAAATGTATTAATCTGCATTAAAAAAATGATATTATTACGAGTAACTGGAAAAAAGGCCAAGAATTTCAGCCAAATGGTTTCGCAAACGGTTTAATAATTTGATTTGAAAAAAGACCAGAAAAAGTAATTCTTCTACGTGAAAATGTTTGCTCACATGTTACAAAGTTCAATCATTTGGAAAATGCTGATCATTCCGCTCTTTATTCTTTTGTGAGAGACGCTTTTCGTCTGAGATGTAAATATTATCAGTTTCAAAGAATTTAAAATATTTCATGAGGGAATCCATAATTTATCAGACCGATAATGAAACGTCAGTAAATGAAGGAGAATATTTGGATTAATAATAAAAATAATTTGCATAATTATTTTAGATATTAGAAAAATAGAAAATAATTCAACAACGTGTATTAATAAGACAAAAATAATATAATATTATTATCATCACAACTTTTAATGAAAAGACGTGCATAGAATATTAAATATATTTATTTTTTTATTTAAAATAATATACTTAAGATGACCAGGTAAGTCAACATTTCCATAACATGCATTAGTGAAATGAAAGGACAAAAAGTACTACAATCTAATTTAGACTTTCACCGATATTTTTCGCTGGATATCAGTGGAATTTGTATTGTAAACAGTAATAGTCAAAAATAAAAAATTATACTAAGGACTGAAAAGAAAATTATTGATGTTTTTACAACGGTTATGACTTCTTCAAAGTTCAATCAATTTTCTTAATTTATAAATCAATTATAAGTATGAATCATTTCATTCATTTTTTTTGTTAATGTTGAATTCATTTTTAGCTGTGTCACATATGATAAGTAAAGAAGAACAAATGTGAAAAAAGTAGCTCGTTTAAAAAAAACATCCAAAAAAATCTTGAAAGTGTATAGCAAAAGCACTTGGTCTTTCGGTTTGAACGGTTCAAAGATTAATTAAAAATATCCAAATCTTGAAATATATATTTTTTATTATTATTATGTAAGGAATAAGATAATATAATATCATATTAATTTAATAATATTAATATTAATAATATAATTTCTCTAATAAAAGGTATAAAACTATCAATAAATCAAATAACAGAAAACATCGAATTTATTATAACACTTTGAATCTTTATCCGATAATGATTTAATTGAACAAAAGACAAGGTTTATAGAAATACGAAGAACAAATTAACTTAGCAGATTATTTCTTGTAAAATGAAAACTGACATCACTTAATTGAGTTTGTGGAAATGTAAAAGTAAAATATTTAAATAAAAATAGTTATTTCGATAAGATAATTATTTAAGATTAAGCACATAAAATCAATTAAAAATGTAACAGTTGAAAATGTATTAATGGAATTATATAATTTTTACAACTAATTAATTTTTAATTAATATAATATTAAAAATATTTATATGAAAATATCTATAAAATTGTGATTAAAACATTTGAACATATTTCTTAATAAAAAACCGAAAAATGAAAATAAATACATTTTTTTCAAAATGGAGTAAACATTTAATTATTTTCAGTTTCCTCATCTGTGTATAAAAAGTGGTGCATAAGTTCCAAAATTTTGTAAA
This sequence comes from Bipalium vagum, assembly GCA_037834085.1. Taxonomy (NCBI): domain Eukaryota; kingdom Metazoa; phylum Platyhelminthes; order Tricladida; family Geoplanidae; genus Bipalium; species Bipalium vagum. The sequence goes on along the minus strand of JBBMKC010233645.1, from coordinate 9,043 downwards.
TTTTGAAATATTTCTAAATATATTTGTTTTAATATTTAAGAAAATAAATTTCAAAATCGATATACAGGGTTTTTACTCTCATTTTGAATATTTGTACCTTTATTTTTCAAAAATGTCCTCATTTCAATTAGAATCACTTCAATATACTTCTATTTTCGAAAAGTAAGGTGAAATTAAAAATGGGAAATTCAAAAAAAAATGTTATTTTTATATTGCCTCAACATTCACCTATATTTTTTCCGAATTTCATTTCGATATTTCAAATAAAAAATAAGTTACAGTTGTTTATTTATATCAATTTAATGACCTTTTTACGATTTTTAAAAATGTCTTACAGAACAAAGAAATTGCACTAAATTTTGTTCAAAAGATAAAAGCAAATCAATACCAGTAAAACTTTTCAAATGATATAGACATCATTTGGTAATCAATGTTTATCCTGAAAATATATATTCAAGTATAAATTGTTCGGTGAGGCTCGTGAATCCACAGAAGATGAAGATCGTTCTGGTCGTCCATCAACATCAATAACAAAAAGAAATATACAAACAATTAAGAACCAAGCTCTTTTAAATCGTCATTACACAGTAAGAGAGCATTCAGATGATGTAGGCATATCCATAGGTTCAGTGTATGCAATTTTACGTGTCACCTAAGTTGATACAAAAAAATATCGTGCTGATGTTGCTAAAGAGATGCTGGAGAAAAAAAATGATCCAACATGATTTATAAATACTTACTTTTTGTATCTAAATAGCTTATTTTAACAAAACTTTTTATGATTATTGTTACTGGTCGTTTTAATCAAACTAATATAATTATCTAATGATAATTATTGATTATAACATATTCAAATTGTTTTGTAAATCAATTGAAATATCACTTTATCAATAATCACAATTTTTCAGATTTTATGAAATCATTTTTAAATTTATGAAATAAATTTACAGAACTCTTACATTTACTAAAAGAATTAATTAAATGTATATTTCACAAATTATTTTGCTATTTTATTTTAATAAAACAGACAAAATGGATTTATTGACTTTAAATAACATAGTTTAGAAATTTTAACAATATTTTTACAAAAAATATTTTTAGGTTCCTTTTTTTAAAACTGTTTCAGTCACTGAATAAAAACAGTTTTATTCACTTTTTTTAAAAAATATTTATTTATTAATTCATTAATTAAAATTATAATGACCTAGTGTTTGATTTGTGGAAAATAAAACTCATTTCGAAATTTTATAAAATTATTTATCAATTACAAAAATTACTAAAAGCAAAACCCTTATTACTAAAAATATATAACTAGCACTATTTTTGAACTATAGTTCAACATCACTTGAAATAGGTAATTATTGATATTTTGTTAATACGATAATATTTTTAATAATAAAAGACAAAAATAGTTTAATTCCTTTCCAAAAACTTCTCTAAGTCGTGACACAGGTGATATCTTAATTTAGATTATTTAATGTTCTAATTTCACAATTATTACACTTAAAAGTCTCTCTCAAAATTAGAAACAACATTGAATTTTAATATATTTTTTTAATTTAATATTATTAATAAATTAATATTAATATTATTTGATTTATCACATAAAGATTAAAGGTTAAAAAATTTTAAAAATATTATTTTTTTGGCGATCATTTCTGACTTAAAATTTTTCTAAATATTTTTTCGAATAAAAAAAAACTTACTTTTCTTCAAATTTCTAGAACGTCATTTATAAACAGTTTATTATTAATGTAATAAATCAATTAGAAATTTTTTCACTTAAATAAGGTCAGTTAAACAGTAAAAAGATTTCAATTCATTTAGAATTATTGACCATTTTAATCTTTACACATTTCCGTTTTCTATTGATAACAACTTTTTATAATAAATTTTTTAAAAATATGTTCATATAATTTTAAATTAAATAATAATTAAAACTTTAATTTTGATTAAAATTGTTTCTGTTATTCTTTTAATTGATTTCTCAAAATTCAAAAAACATTTTTAGCACCTTTTGTAATACTATTTAAATTGCTTTATTTTTTAAATTGAATTTATTTAATAATAATTTTAATTAAGTTTCATCTTGAAACTAAAATTATACTTCTTCATTAAGTCGAACCTGTGTATTGTTCAATAATCGATTGCATAAACGAAAATTGTTTTTAATTAATATAAACTTATTTAAATTTCCAATAAGATTATATTAACTGTTAATTAAATCATTGCAAAATTATTTAAAGTATTCTTATCTATTAATTAAAGAGAGATCCTTTGAATTGAGCTTCGTCAAATTGTTACTAACAAAATTGTGACAGAAAAAGCATTGTAAATAGTAACTTTTAAATGATATTTATATCAATAACAGTACATTTGAAATAACAAAATAACTATATTCCCAATTCCCAAACTTGTTAAAATCCAGTCCAATCATAAATGTTAATATTAATTTAGTCAGTTTTAGTCCGCTAAAAATAATTTCTTTTTACAATATTTCCCAATTTAAAATATAAACAAATTTCTTTAAAAAACAAAAAATAATTAATAACAAGAAAATATATCATTTAAAATTGCTATAAATTTTTGCTATTTTAATGACCATACAATTATTATTTATTATTATTATTATTTTATCATTATTATTATTAATTTATTATTATTATTGTTAATATTATTAATTAAACTAGTCTCACATATATTATTACTAATTATAGGTATAAATCAAAATATTTACAATATTCGTATATTTTATTGTGTCGTCACGAAAGTTTCGTATCTAAATTATAAAATAAATAGTATTTGTTGAAAATAATCCGCAATCGGTAAAGCGCACCAGTGAGACAGTAATAGAAATCTTATTTCATTATAAACAATATTATCAAAATTAATTTTGGTGACACAGTTAACAATGGTTCAAAAACTAAGTATCGTGTCAAAAGAATCGATTTACTTTGTGTCAAATGAAACTACTTGATTTTCGAGAGTACTAATAAAACTTAACAATAAGTAAAGTTCAAAATAAACTGTCATTTGTTCAAGAACCTTTGGATAATGAACTTCAAATAATTCGACTAGACCAGTATGTGAAAATCAGTAAGATAGACATTAGCTGTCTATAATAATTGTAAATTGAATACATTTAAAATAAAGTCTCTCATTATTTCTTAGAACTAATTTATTTGCTCAATGAAGGACATACTACGACTTGTTTGCTAATCTGTTTTTATCTGTTAATTTGTTTATTTGTACTTTGATTTTAATAATTTGCATTTTAAAGGTTAATGGAACGTGAGTTGAAAAAAATCAACAAAAATATCAATTCAAAGGTAAACATAATAATAATAATAATAATAATAATAATAATAATAATAATAATAATAATAATAATAATAATAATAATAATAATATATATTATTATTATTTTTATTATTTAACTATTTCAAAATGACAACTGGGAAAAATTATAATTGTAAAAAAAATCTGTCATTGTCGGATTTCATTCCGCAAAAATATTTAGTTGATAAATATAATTTCACGTTATATTATATTATTTCCCACGAATCTTTTGCCAAGTATCAGTCAGAATATATTCACAATTAAAAATTTAAAACTAAATTATAAATGATTAAAATCAGCATTATTATTGTTAATATTTCCGAAAAACGATTACTTCTTAAAGATAACGTCGGGATTTTTCTCCCACAAGTCAATATCTAAATTGATATTAATTTGATAATGTAACAAGATTAATAAAGTTTTGTTTGAATTGAGTTATTGTATTTTTAAGTGTTTGCTAAAAATCGACTAATACTTTTCCTGCAAACATTATTTAAGCACAATAATGACCTATATTGATGATACATAATGGTGAAACATGGATAAACTTCAATATTTATAATTAAAATAGTAGTATATATTAAGATAATATTATTATAATGGATCCAGATAAAAAAAATAAAAATTATAGCTGAAAAAACTTACATTTGGCCATAAACCAAAAAAGGATGCAATGAAAAATTTCATTATTTGATTTCAGCCAAATATAGGATCGCACAAAATCTTGTAGCTTTTCCATCAACAAGATCTGTTCGCGTTTAGTAAAACTGATTTCTTCATTGCCGTTAAAAATCGACAACAAAAGTCCACGAAATAATATTTTACAGCTTTCCGGTTCCATTTGAATGATAATTAAAACGAGAATTCGATGCCAGAGCTCGGTGACAAAACTTAAACAACACGATTCGGAGCTGGAAGAATAGTTGGAATAATATTTTATTATTTGCATGATTTTTTTCAATAACGAATTGATTTGTTGTCGCAAGCGCTTGGACTCATCTAGAGATATAGTCGACTGTGAGATTTTTACTGATGAAATGGAATTATCTTTCCCATTACCGTACGAATGGGACAATAAATCTGATTTCAAATGATTATATGTCGAACATTTGATAAAGCTATTTAGCATAGTTGAGTTGGTTAAACCGGGAGAACGGATATGAGACGGCACATCTTTCTTTGGAGATTCTTTCAATAAAGAATCGTACAAGAGACTTTTTTTCTGTGATATGTTATTTTCGCAAATTTGATGAATTTTTCGCTTACAACTGACATTAGTGTTTTCGATTAATTTACAATTCGACAGATACATACCACTTAATGGAACGGTATCCGATCTGGGTCTGTGGAAATTGTTGACGATTTCTGTCTGACCATTTTGGAAACAGGCCGACTGACAACGTTTGACTTTGGAATTGTCTTGTGATAGCAGTGCACTTTCTACCAGACAACCATTGAGAAGGTTTTTTAATAAGTTTGAATCTTTCTCAAAAATCGTACCGTTGACAATCGATGAGTTTCGTGATAAATCACAGTGGGATTGAATGGAATTCTTTTCCATTTTGTCTTTTGAACCGGACTTGATAGAAAGAGCTTCTGCTCCCAATCTGGAAATTATAAAAACACGAAATTGAAATCAGACTCTCCCGTAAAGGAAAAAAAACAATGTCACTTTTTCACTCACCTAATTATGAACATTGCAATTGTAAATGTCAAAAATTATCGAAGTAATAAAATTATTCAAATTCCAATCATAATTCAGTTGAACAAAATTTAAACGAATTATTAAAACTATCTCATTAGCCAATGGAATGCAAAGTACATTCATGTTCCAATTACCAAGGTCGCAATAAGAGACTAATAAACAATTTTGTCATATCATCCTATTATGCACTTTAGGCAGAACGGTTGATTGTCTTTAAGATTTGACTATTCTTAATCAAGCAAGTAAATAACACACAGCTGATGTAACATAATACAGTAAATGAAAGGAATAAAATAGACATATGTCTAGTTTTGTTTTTTAGATAAAACTTAGGTTTGTCATTATTATAGTGAAATTTTTGTTTAAAAAAATAACTTACATTTTACGATGATCGTTGGTGAAATTTTAATTGATAAATTAATTATGAAAATCTATTGTTTGAAATTACGAAATCTAAAAAGATTTTTCGATTGAATATTTTTTTTAAAATTTTAATTATGAAAGATGGATTAAAGTTTTCGTCTATCTAATATTTTATTATTTAAATTCTCAATTATTATTTTAACTGTTTGTTTTAACGGATTAAATTCAAATGGATTTTTCAAATGACGAAAAATTTGATAATATATTGTTAGATATTATTCAGCATGTTCATAGTCTTCCAAACTTTCTCGATATACTATTCGGGTTTTTACGAAGGAGGTTTGAATTTTTATTTTTGTATTTTTTTTATTCAATCTTAACTAGAACTGATTTATATTATGTAATGAACAGTAATCAGCAAAATATGGGTTTTCCGCTGGGTAAGGCTGAAAATCTAATTATGAATGTAAAAATTTTATTTTAAAATTAAATTTTAATTTCATTCTTAGGCATTTAGGAAACATAAGGAAATTTTTCAACCAACATGTCAGGTAAAGAAAATTGGTAAGTGATATTTTTCATTATTTAATTTTTCATTCTTGAATTCAATTAAAATGTTTAGCAAATGTTTCAGAAGTCGCAAAATCGATTCAGAAAAATAAAAAGAATGAAACTAGTTCCGAAAAAAAAGAAGTTATTAATGATGAAGAGTAATTCAACTTGTTTACTATATTAATGATGATAATAATAAATAATAATAATTCAGTTTGTTATGGTAGTGAAAAAAAATTTTTTTGCACCCAACATTTATTTTAATGACTGCGGTGTAAGTATAATAATATTCTGCTTTAAAATCATTTAGCGTTTCGATCAAAATCTTACTATTTATTCTAAAAAATAATGATCCATGGATAACTTCCATTATCGTCTTTTAATAAGAAAATTTCCTTTCAAATGTCTAAACTTACCTTCTTTTCTCACCAAAAAAACATTTTCATACTTTGAAAATTCGTTACCATGGTGGTAAAAATTGACAACTAATATTATTGAGTTTTTCATCCATGTAATTCGATTTAAGTCAATTGATTTCTCATAAAATCAATATTGTACATTAGAAAAAACTGGGTTTTGGGTGGGAATTTTTGTTGTTTGATACTTTGTACACAATTGTTACCTTGGTCGATCTGGTTTCATTTCAGAGAAGTCTATGTTGCCAATGCTGAATCCTACAATGGAGCAATGAGAGATAATTATTCTTGGAGCCAGACCATTGGCGAATTGGATATCCGCGTAAAGGTACGAACATTGAGAAATCAGAGGAAAATTTGATAAAAATCGATTATATTTTGAAAATAAAAATCAATAATCACCACAGGTTCCAGAAACCGTAAACAGTAGCAAAGACATAACGGTTAGTATCGACAAGAAGCACATCCGGATCTCCCATCGCAACCATGATCTGGATTCTAATGTCACCGATATAATTGATGGCGATTTGTGTTGGGAGGTGAAGAAGAATGAGGTGATATGGTCGTTCGATCGCCCGGACAACAAGATTCTCATCACAATCGAAAAGGTCCAAGAACGTTGGTGGGAAGCGCTGTTGGTGGGCGAGGAACTGATCAATACGCGGAAAATTGATTGCAGTCGACCCATGAGTGATTTGGATGATGAGGCCCAGGCGAAAATTGAAAAATTGATGTACGATAATCAACGGAAACAAATGGGCTTGCCAACAAGTGATCAGCAGGTCTATTGAATAGATTAATTTTTAGAAAATCGATCCAATTTTATAAAAAAATATTAATTATTTTGATGAAATTTAAAAATATTTGACTGTTTTTTTTAAAAAATTAAATAAATCAATAATATTCAACCTTTTTAGAAAATCAATGAAGCACTGCAGAAAGCTTGGAATGTTGACGGTTCCCCTTTCAAAGACACCGAATTTGATCCGTCTAAATTTGATGTAATTGGGAATGGCAGCGGAGAAAATTTATTTCAATAAAAAAAGTTTTTTGTTGTTATTTGACTTTTATCGATATTAAAAAAAATTTTCTTTCGTAAACAGATTAAAATCCTGATTACTAGATTTATAAAGTCGTTGTTTAAAATAAATTTTTTTTGCGAATGATCTCACAAGAACTCTACAACTGTTGTTTTGAAGTTATTTTGTTTTGTGGGTTTCAATTCTGTTAACATTTGCTATTGGTTCAGTGAACAATGTTATCAGATTCTTAATGAACCTGATCTTTAAAATTCTAAAGGTATAATAAAAAAATTGCTTGTCACGATTTGAAAATTTAATTTGAATAATTTTTTGTTGGATCATAAAAGTACTAATTAATCCTAATCATTACAATCTTAAACGCATTAAAATAGAGTTCTTCAAATAAAGAATTTAATTTCGAATAATTTCACAGTTATTTTTTATTATACAGTATAATACTTTACTATTTAGATTATTTTTAATTCAGTCCTGTACGGTGAAAATTGTTATTTCTAACTCTACTTTAGCTCTACTGAAACTTGACTCATAATTGATCAATTGAGAGAAATGTCATAATTGTTCTTTAACTATAAACCTGACTCCAACAGATATATTTCCTATGCTATGAAAATTCACTTTAAACCATTGTTTCCCAGAATGTTTGTTTGATTGCCAACCTAATAAAAATCGTTAATTTCATCGACCAATTCAGTGGTACTGTTGAGGATAAGAACGAAAATAGCTGGAAAAGGCAAGATATATTAGGGTGTCCAAAAAATTTAGGATTTTTTTTTAATGATTTTAATGTTTACCATGAAATCATTTTAATTTAATAAAAGTCAAGAAATTAATTTATATATCAAACGTAAGTTGATTTTTTCTTCTTTTTAAACTAACATAAATATATTTAAATTTTTAAGGTGAAATTGGAATTTTAAAAATGAATTCAAAATATTATTTTTAATTGTTTTTGCGCCATTATTGGAAGAAACAGGCTGTTTAAATGATGAATACTGTAGAAGATGTGAATAGTGTAACTAATCGTACAATTCGGCTTAAAGATCTGTCCAACGGAGACGCCTATCTGTTAAGGAAGCAAGGTTCCGGTGACCATCAATAGTGAATTCTGAAGCTCTGGTGAAAGCTGTTGAAAAGAATTAAATAAAGTTTTAGTTAATTTGAACTTGTCTTATAATTAAGACAAGTGATGGGATCTGCAGGATCCACCAATATCTTTAAGCAACAGAGCACAGGATCAACCAACAGCGATCAACCTCAGCAGACTCAACCCAATGATGACCAACAGATCCATCAATAATAACATTTTTGTGATCCATTAACAATATAATTGTTTTATTCATTAACATTGTTTTATTGCTGACATTTTTGATATTTGATATTGTTTTATAATTATTTATTTGTTGATAATATTAAATAAAATATAATAATTCATAATAATAATTTCTTTTTTTTTAATTAAAACAAAATAAATATAAGATTACCTGATTTGGTTCCAAAGTAATAAATAGTTATAATTTATGAAAATAAATAATAAATTAAAAATTAATCAAAATAAACAGGAATTACTAAAAATAAGCAATAGTTCTAAAAATAAGTAAAACTTACTATAAATAGAGAATGTTACC